>PVKE010000394.1:0-27195 GCA_004027555.1 Craseonycteris thonglongyai
CCTCCTCCCCCTCCCTCCGGCAATCACCAAGCTATTGAGTGTGTCCATAGGTCTCTGTGTCTTTGTTACTTTCACTTTTATATTCCACCTATAAGTGAGGTCATGTGTTTCCTGATTCTTTCAGTCTGACTTATTTCGCTTAATAAGATGGTCTCTAGGTCCATCCATGTTGCCAGAAATGACTGTAATTTATCATTTGAGAAGGTATTTTTAAAGACGAGAAAGCTTTGGAATATCTTCAACATCACCTTTATGTCTGGGCCAATGAAGTAAAACTGACTAAAATTACAGAAGCATTTTAAAAACTTTTTTTTTTATTATTGATTTTTGACAGAGAGACACAGAGACAGAGAGACAGAGAGAAGGAGGAGGGCCCCGAGCAGTCTCCATAGTTGACATTAGTTTTACATATAGTTTCACTCCACAGGCGGGCACAGGGCTGCGCAGGGCAGGAACTGGGCCGGGAGCCTCCACTTAGCTCCTGGCAAGAATTGAACTGGGGGCACACCCCAGTTCAGCATGTGAGTCTGCACGGGCCAGGGCCGGGATTCGATCCTCGGTCCTCGGGGCTTCAAAGCGAGCGCTTAACCCGCTGAGCCATCCCGGCTTTCCCCAGAAGCGTTTTAAAAGTAGCACTAAGAACCAATGCTCATAAAATAAAAATTTTATCTTAGCATTTTATCTACCAGAGCAGCATGTCAAAATCCTTCAGCTATAGCTAAAATTTATCTTTCGAGTCAACAAACTTTTTTTGTGTGAGTTTGTTTGTGAGGTTTTATGGTATAAAAATTTTCATTTCACTGTCTGATCAGCCATGTTTTTCCTCTCGTGTGTCACAATGAGCTCATGGGCTGTGTGTGAAACATACATCTCATCTCACTGGCAATATGCATGTCTATTGATCTTAAACAGCATTTCAGTGTCCTTATGTTATATGTCTGTTATCTTTTTCTGTCTTTATTTTCTGTATAGAGCCTGAGGTTGGTGGCTGCTGCCCTCAGAAATGTAAATCAATGGAGCCAGTCTCTGGTTTTTGAGAATTTTTAAGAATGTATCAACACGGAATAGCTTGACTCATTCATATATTTGCTCTTGTTCTGACTGCTCTTATTTGTCATATGATAAATTCCTCTGATGTCTTTTGCTCTACCAGATTAACTGGGGATGGGTCTGAAGAGGATTCAATGTGTTAAAACATTTTTTTAAGGCAAATGTAGCAGCAAATGCAGCATTTCTCATATTCTTCAGCATAAGTATTTAATATCCCCAAAATAAATCGGGATACATGAATAGCTAAGAACATGACTGGTTACAAGATTATTTACTAGTGTTAATTTGAGGTTTTTAATTATTTGGGGAGAGATTAGAATGCTGGTGTGTGTGTGTGTGTGTGTGTGTTTTCTGTACTCTGGTTTAGTGTAGTCTTTATTGGGGAGGGAGAATGACTATAATTATGTAGTGACTATTTTAAGCTTTAATGGGTTCTTTCTTTGTCCTTGATCTGTTCTTTTGCAGAACACTAATTTTATGAGTTTTTAGAATAGTGAGTATATGAAAATTTATAGTCATTAAAGCAGTGTTCATGGGGAAGTAAGTGGATGTTGTGTTTTGATTTGTGTCACTGTATGGACCACTGCTTAAATAAAATGTATCTACTTCCACACAGGTTTTCTTCTATTTTCAAGATGCTTGAAAAACCAAGAGAACATGAGGATCTGTCTCTGGAAAAACAAAAAACACAGGCATTACTTAGCCAAAAATCTGAGTTCTATGAGACTCAGCCAGTGCAGAGATGGACAATCGTACAGGGAAAACAATCCTGCGGGAGAGAGGATATTTGCCACAGAACTCAGTGTACCAAACAAACATGCATATAAGGACACACAGGGATTTTGATAATGCTGCACATCCCTTAGTAGTCATCTATGTAGGTAATACTGATAAACATTTTGTATTCAGACGCCAAAGTTAACTGATTTAAAAGTTGATTTATTTTTTATTAAGTTTTCTAGATCTGAACAACTAGTATTTTGATTTGTTTTTTTCTTTAGTTTGGGTCTTCTTTATTTTCCCCAACATGTTTCTGCTTTCATCTATTCTTAAATCGAAGACCACATAATTTAATCCCTATAAATTAAAGTCTTTAATGTGAAACCAAGAAATGTAATCAAGCAGTAAAACATTCTCTGAATGTAGACCATGATCTCAAGTTCTTCTATTTTTGTCCCCCAAGAGTAGAAAATCAACTTCTACATAGGAAAGCTAAACTATGTTGGTATTTTAAATTAAGGGTTTAGCATGATCAGAATGCAGTCCAAAGAGTAAATTAGGTTGCATAATTACATTTTAATTAATTAAATCTAGGGTTGCCCATTGAATTGCAATTTATTAAGTATATTGTTTCCTCTTAAATAAATGCTAAACAGTTAAGTAATCAGCAATGAGTCATCTTGCAGCTATGCAACTTAAAAAAGAAAATACAAATTACCAATTTTAAGTGCTGCCAGCCACAGTAACTTTGTTTTAACGGGTATTTTTGTTAACGGGTTCTTTTCATGTAATTATTTTATTGTGCTTTGCGTCTCCAGGCAGTTTTCCCACATTTGGGTAAAATGCTTTAGCAGGTTTTAAACTGAATAACTTATGAAAAGGGTAAATTAAAATTTTCTTGAATGGAACTTGGAATCATTTGAGGGACTTTTATACACTTTTAAAAATCAGAATTTAATTAGGATGCCAGATTTACAGCAATTTGCATCTTTAATTTTCCAGATAATCTGGAGGTTAGCATTTGATAAATGATTTTTTTAAGCAGATGTGAAAATTTTGTTATTATAATTTATTGTTATTACTGTAATTGAAAATGTTGTAGAACTTTTAAATTCAGTCTTGTGTTGAAAGAAATGTATTAAGCAAAATTATGTGAATAAATATTCCCACAAAATACATCTGAATGTTTAAAAAATACTGGAAGAGCTCTGCAGGGCTGCAATAGTGAATGTCCTTTTTTTTTTTTTTAGTATCAAAAATACCAATAAGTAGGTTTATGTTTTCAACACAGGGAAAATGTTATCACTGAACATTATTTAAGCAGTGCACTTTACACAGTATAATTGACAGTTGCAAAGTACTGTTTTTATTTTAAGCCTTCTTTACCCCTCTGTATTTAAGTATTTGCTTTTCTATTTAATGCTGCTACTCTTATTCTTCTCAAATTTTTTCTCTATTCTCTTGCTTCTGTTTTATATATATATATTTTTAAGGGCACATACAGGAGCAACTGCTGCTACCCAGAAAAACAATTGTGTATTATAAACGATTAAAATAGTTTTAGTTGCTGTCTGAGTAATTCTAGACCAGATAACATTTTCCCTAAAGTTATGCTGTGACATGCCTTTTGTTAAGCTGCGACTGATAAAAGAATCCCAAACCTCCATTGTGACAGCTGACAGCACAGTTTCATGGGTGCTTTTTTAACCAGTAATGGAAAATATTTTTTCCTCAAGGAAAATGTTCTTTCCTTAAATTTATTCTGTTATCCTGAAATCTTAATATGAATTAATTTTATTTCACATTTTCAATTTTATAAGCTTTCAGTCACACACACACACATACACCAACCCCAGGAAAAACCTTTTAGAATGTGAACAATTCACTTTTTTTCTACTACTGGTATAATGTTATTTTGCTGTCTTCCATTCTTAAAGGAAAAGATTTGTTATAGCTGTGTTAGTTCCCTGTTCATGTTCTTCTGGAAGTTGGTTTTCTGCTATGATCGGTGCATTGATTTTTGTAAACGTGTTGGCTTAAGCTCGCTTTGCTTTACACTCTCACAGTCTTATTCTTTGTCACAAGACTGTGCTACAGCTGCTGCCGTCGAAGCGCCTGTGGTTTAAAAGAACGTTCAGTGTTTTTTATTGTCAAGTGCTACTTGATTAGTATATTTGTCTAGAACAGTATTTACTTCATTGTGTTAATAGCAACCCCTTTTTAATTAAAATGTATGGAAGTTAGCAGCTTTTACTTTAAATTCAGTCTGCATCAATGACTTCCTAAAAAGAAGAACTGAGAAATGAAAAAGAAAGTTTTTAAAGCCCAGATGCTCCATCTTTTATTCAAAGTTGCTATTCTATAAAATATTATAAGTAATATTCTTCACGATGTCACTTGTAATATTTGTAAATCTCTATGTGGACACTGAATAGTGTAAATAGGATGTAAAATCACATTAGATGTTTAAATGTATCGCAGAAACTACTGACAGCTGAATATGGAGACAAAATAAAGATTGAACGATTAGGTGATCAAGTTGGTTATAGCTTTCTAGACTCTTTGTAAATACTTGTTTTCTAATAAGATCACACTTGTGAATATAGAAAGCAATATGTTTTGAAATTTCGCTTTAGTGCCACTCTTTACTTCATAATGGATTTATTGCCAATTTTGACTCCTCATCTTACTTTGATCTGTCTTCCCCCCCATCCCCCAGAATGTACAAGAAATAGCAAAATTATTTTGTCTTACTTTGGGCTCTTTGCCAGAGAAGTAGACCAAGTAAGCATAGTCCTAATCTATATTTTTCAGGTCTGGTTATAAATCAGATATAGGTTGTGTTTTAAGAGCAGTGTTTGTGACTGCAATATAAATAATGGTTTCTATAACTGATTTTTTTTTTGTGGTAGTTGAAACAACATTTAACAAGTCACGTTGTTAAACTGTTGCATTACTATATGATGATTTTGTTTCTTAGTACAAGTCTTATTTATCTTTTGAATGTTATACAATTATTTCCATTTTCTACCCACTAAATAATACTGGAATGTAGCCAAAAAAACACCTGAGGATCACCCTTAGCATATTTTCAGGATGTATTTTTTAAAAAGATTTCAGTTTATATTAGTTCATGAAAATGGCAGTTTTGTAAATTTGGGTATAGTGACTTGTAAGAGTAATCATTTAAATTAACATATTGTAGCAAGACATAGAGATATTCCTTTAAATGAAGAAGATTGTAAATTCAATGTAAATATTGCCTAGTTTTATTTACTAACTTGGAGAATGGAAGAAGGAAAATTTTCTAACAATAAGCTACGTTTGAATAAAGCACGAAAATTTTTTGGAAGAATAATTTACCATCTGATTGACATCCACATTACGTATTGATAATACTATCCAAATCATCTTATTCTTTCACAGGGGAAGTTTCCATATAAATCTAGTTATTGGGAACTTTGTAAAGCTATAGAGGTAAAATGTTGCTTATTAAATATGAGTACAGATTATTAATTGCAGGAAGTCTTCTAGTTCATTTGAGCCATTTTCTTGCAATTTGAGGTGAAGTCGGTACATACTGACATTGGGTGGTTAAATGTGAGGTGTCCCTTGTTCTTGTATTGATACTTTCTAAGTTTAGAAAAAGAATTCTGGCATGCCAATATTTTGTCGTGGCCTAGTTTGTCTTTTTTTCTGAAGTATGTAACTTCTAATGTTTTCTTTGCAATATTGTGAATAATGATAGCTAAATTATCTGTTTTACTGTTTACTTTTTATCACTATTGGGATCTTTTCATCCTGAAACTAAATTGCTGCCTCCTTTCTTTAGAGGAAGTTGCTACTTGGTGTACTCCTATTAGTGATTCTGAACCAGCTTTTTGGGTAATGACTTACCCAGATAATACTTTGAGTACCATATTCTGTGAATGCTACACTTAAGGTAGGAAACTGTTCTTTTTAAGTCACAGAATTCCTGTCTTGAATGGGAAATACCTGGTCTTTTAAGTCAGGCGATTCTCTATGGAAAGTAAAAGGCATTGAAGAAAACCAGGTATGTTAATATTTATAGTTGAAAATGCAGCATTACAGTACTTAGGGGAGTTGTTATATTTTCAGCTATTTAAGCCATCAGTCACTTTAGACCAATGGCTAATAAGATAGATTGTTGGTTGCTTGTTTGTAGAGAGGCAAAGAGCAAGATGCATTAACTCACATCCCAGAAATAAATGAAGTTTTTAAAAGTGGAATTGTAGTATCTATTAACCAACATTGGGCTTCTTAGCTCTGCCCTGGATTGGGAGGCACCTGTTGGGGACCCCAAGTCTTAAAATCAGAGTAATTGATTCCTCCTATTACTAAATTCTCATGCCTGCCTTTTTGATATGGTGTGCTGAGATTGATAGGTACTGACTGATAATCTGTGTTTATAAACTTACAGTTCCCCTGGAACCTTGTTAATGTGAACCCAATGCCAGCAACTTGAAAAGGTTTCATTATTAGTCAGTAGCATTTTGAACACCTGTGTGCACATAATACAGGCTCTATAGGGAGTTACAAAAGAGATTCTGGAATTTTATGATGATACTGATTCTTCTTATAACAATCCATTACATTTTATTTCTTTGCAATGACTATATGAGTCTCATTGTTTGAAAATCAAGGTAATGATAGATACTTACCTCTATTGCTTTGTTCATGGTTTCCACAACTGTTCTGTAATACCTCTTAATTTCTTCTATTAGAAAGTATTTTTCTGTTAAATAAGAAAGCAAAAGCATCAATCATAAGAAATATAGACAATATAGTAGGAACAACTTATATGTTCTTAACTAAAATGGAACAATTCATTATTGATATTTTTAATAAATAAAACTTCCAAATGATCTTGCCAAATTATTCCATTATTTAGAAGTAGAATATAAGAGAAGAGTGTTTTCAAGGAAATTTGTCATTTCCACCCTTAGGTCTAGAAGTTGATAGTACATCACAATAAAACAGAATTATGTCAATGTTGAAGCGTTACTATGAATTAACTGATGTCACAGTTTCTTTATTTTTGTATCTCCATTACCACAAAATTGAATCCAAAAATGTTAGTCAAAATTTTGTGATCACTTAAGAAATGACTGTATGTGGTATTAATGGATAAAGAGTCTTTCTTCATTACCTTAACCAAATGTAAAGCTATAGTACTTTGAAACTCCTACTGTAAAACATATTTGTAAATTTTGTAATTGAAATATGATTGGAGAGCTGCTGAATTTGGGGGAAAGATTTTCGGTGCATAATCATAACTTAAAATTTATGTTGTGTTTAGTAACTTTCTATTATGTTTTAAAAAGTGGAGTAATTAATCTTTTGAAGCACAATTTTCACTGTGTCAGAAGTATTGAGTTTTGTTGCATAATGGTGAAGAATATGGGTTCTTTCTGGAGCCAGACTGCCCAGTTTCGCCATCTTCATAACATTAGGCGAGATACGTAACTTCTCTATGCCTCGCCTTTGCCTATAAAAAGAGGTAACACTACTGCCTACCTCAGGGTTATTGTGAGCAGTAAATGGGAAGGTACATGTGTGCACCAGACACATAGTAAACGTAGTAGTGTTAGTGGTTATTATAAACAATAAAAATATTTGTGCCCAACTATGAATAAGTACTTTTTGTTATTCTGTCCAGTCATGAGGTGTAGGAATAATGCCTTAGACCTTAACAGGTGTGTTTAACAAACCTAAGTGTAATAGAGGCCATTGTGGGTTCTGATCTTCCCTCTTGCTAAAACCTAGAGATTTACTCTTTCAACAATTATATATTAAGCACTACTTGATTCTGTAGACTCTTATAGACTAAGAGTATGGAAATCAAAGATACCTGACTGCTAGGAGCTTAATCTTTAGTGGGTGAAGCAAATAAATAAACAAGCATATAATAAAGAGTAATAAATGCTATCATAGGCATATGTACAGGGTGTTGTGGAGGTAGGAAGGAGTCATTAAACTCAGACAAATCAAGAAAATGATTACACTCCGTCTTTACGAACAAATAGACCATAGTTCTAAGAGATACAGATAAAAGGACATGTGGAGTGGGAAGTTGGGAGAGTTATTCCCAAGGCAGAAAGCGTGGCTCATACAAGCATGCCCTTCTTGAGATGTGAGCAGGTGACAAATGAAGGGATGCATGTGCTAGACTGCGACTGAAGGATTTTAAGCAAGAAAAAGATGCTTAAATTTACCCTTCAGGGTAGGGAGGGATGAGATTAGAAGCAGTGATGCCTGGTAGAAAATTTATAGTAATTCAGACAGGATGATGAGGGGTAAAACTAAAGCAATGACAATAGAAGAAGCAGAGGGAGACCTGTAGAGAGTAGAATGTACTCCTCTTGGTGCTTATTTAGATTTAAGGGATGAAAGGCAGTGTCAGAACAACTTCCAGTTATACTTTTTTCACATCTTGAAGGGTTAGATCTTAAAGACAGAGAATATCTCTATGCGGGGAAAGCTGATTATGTCAGAAGTATCTGCTGGAGAACCAGAGAGAAAGAATACCAATTCTGACATGAAGGAATCAGCTCTTGAATGGGAGGCAGAGCCTTGAGAGAGAAGCCAGACAGGAGTAGTTGGCATGTTGTGAGAAAGTAAAGAGTATGTGTATGTATATGTCTGTGTGGCTGTTAGGGTTCACAAGGTTTCTCGAAACAACTGTTGTCAACACTTAGAAAAAGCAGTAAGTACATGCATGACATCTAAGCTGGTTACGTTGGACCTCTGCCAGGGTCCCCCCCTCCCCCAGCCTCCCTCCCTTAACTCAGATGCCTGTTGGAGTAAGACCATGCTTTTCCAGGTTTGCTTGGTGGAATGCTGAGATGCACTCCGAAGCATTCTTGAGATTTTCTCTGTGGTTCATTTGTCCCATGCCCTTTCGGTCACACCAGTCTTCTCAGATGAGAGGCAAAGCTAACGCCGTGACCATAGAGATGTTCCCAGCCGAGGAAAGCTACTCTTGGAAGCAGAGTCTTTGTAGAAGTGGACAGACGGGAAGGGTGGATCCTCTTGGGTGTTGTTATTGGGATGGGTGGGCTTGGCTCGGCAAGAGGAGGACCCGAGAGGTATCTCGTTCCTGGAGGACTCTAGGTGTCCATTGGCTGCCTCATGGTCTTTGTTTATCGAAGGACAGAAAATGCGGACAAGTCAACTTATATTTAGTTCCTGGAGAAGCAGCAGAACCTTTGAGTTACCATTGCGTTAGGTCAGGAGTGACTTCACCCCACAGATTGCCTGACCTAACACAACATGTCCACGGGATCATCCGTTCACACTTTCACATGCTTCTCTAGGCTGGTTCCAAAGTGCTCCTATAGATAACTCAGAACTTCCTAGACCAGCAATTCCTACAAAACAAGGCCTGTGAGGATAATAGAAATATAACACCTGACAGGGAGTTGCCTTAAAATTAAAAAATAAATAAATAAATGTTTATAAATATTATTACACGATTTAAAATTTGATTTCCCACATGAACTACAATAAAAAAATTTCTGCGGCACCTAATGACACTGTAGTTATAAGACAGAACTGTTAAATTCTGCCAGACAGTGCCTTATTCCTTGGGTTTTTTCCCATGAACTTATGAATATTCATTGTTTTGTGAAATGTAAAAAGCACATGACTGAAAAATAGCTTCCCAACACAGTCAGTTTAAGATTTAAATGCTTTCTGATTGACTTGATCTTTTAGTAGCTGGGTAACTGAAAACAAACTCTACAGTGTTAGTGTAAAATTATCTTTCAGAAAAATATCAAATAATTGTATGTCACAAAACTTTCAAAGAAGCTGCTTAATAATTGAAATGTTAATATCAAATCTGTACATGTTAAATGGATTATGCAAACACTCAGAGGCTGTCTATCCATTGATGAAACTCAAACATTGCGAAGACTAAAGGTCTTCCTAGGGTATTTAAATATCCAGACTTCGTCATGTTAGTATGTACTCTATAAAGATTATCAGTGAAACATTTTACATTCTTTTTCGGTCTTCTGGTGTATGTTTTATATGTGTAGCACATTTGTAATTAGCCACATTTTTAAGTGCCCAAGAGCCACATGTGTCACAACGAGTGGCTGCTGGACTGGACAGGAGGTTGCTTTTTCACGCAAAGCTATTCTTACCTGAACACTTTTGAAAGTTTTACAGTTTCAACTGTTTGAACAGCTTGGTCTCTCCGAGTTGATTTATTTATGTTGTGCATGAGCAGAGCTGGTCCTGTCTTGTTACTAAATTGAGGCAATTTTCTAATTCTTTCAATGAAGAGGGCTGGAAATATCTCGAAAAGGTTGGTAGTCTAATGACTCCTCTCCCTGTGCTTTCACAGATGTCACTGGCCTTTTTGTGTTTACAGTTTGGGGTAAGGACACGCGAGTTCTGAATGACTTGGTCAGTTGGGAGTTGCTGTTTGTGAGATTTTACCAAACAACCAACAGGAATTGTGAGTAATGCTGATGAACAGCTCTAGTCTCTGCTGTCCCCTGTGTAGAGCTCAGTGGGGACAGTTTGTGTGAGTGTCAGGCCTTCTACCCAGTAGTTGACTTTTTACCACATCCATGCTTAAACTGCTAAGCTTGTCCACCAGACCCTCATTCACAAAATGGAGACCTCAAGTCCAGCTTAGGAGTCGGTCACCAGTAGTTGTCTTCAGTAAGATGCTACCTAGTTTGTGTGGAATTCTGTCCTCAAGCGCCCTGTTGAAAGAGTCAGGGGTGGGATTGCCAGGGGGGTTGTAGACCGGATGGGCTAAACCGTGGGAAGACAGGTATTATACTCCTCTGCTTGTGGGTCCTCATAAGCCAGTGCTTCTCAACACTTGGCTAAAATTAGACCAACTCAGGAGGCAGGAAGGGAAGAGCAGAGGCAGCTTTTTATGTATGTTACAGCCTTGTCTCCACCCCACAGAGTCTGAGTTGGTTGTTCTGGTGCGATCCTGACTTGTAGCCAGTGTACAACCTCCATCCAGGGTTTTCTCTCACCTCCCAAAATAGAGTGCCAGCCCTCGAGGGAAGAGAGTGTTAGGCATGCCTCAGACCTCTGCAACTGAGTTCCAGCTATGTCCCCTCTAGCGATTTCTTCTTGATGGAACTCTTGACTCTTTTTAAATGAGAACACTGCTCCTGTATCATTATTCATTCTTCCCAGCTCTGGTTTGTAGGATAAACAGCCTGGTAGAGCCAGGCTCACATCCTTGATTTGCACAACTAGGTTTGCAGATTCCTAAAAGCCCATTCTGCCTCCAGAATGTGGATCTGACAAAAAGCCTTGTGACTTTCAGACTCCTAGCTCTTCCTTTGGTTTTTTACAAAGTCTTGTCTTTGATACTCAACAATGAGTGATGATGTCTTTGTTTTATCCTTATTGTCTCTCCCTACTGAAGCGGCAACTGCCAGCAAGTCACTGAGTCAGTTGCCATAAGCAACCAGGAACACACAGAATGAAAAATGTAGCAGTTAATTGAAAAATAGCATTCTATTACATTCACATCCATCACTAGAAAGCCTCTGTGGGTAACTGTAGGTGAGTAATTGCCGTCTGATTTTCATTCTTACAGTTATGTTGGTAATCTTCAGAAGTCTCCTCACCCTGAAGGAGAATGTGTGGACGTTAACTGGAACTAGAACACGAGGTGAATTAGTGCCGGTTTGTTCTTTCAGCACATATTTATCAAACATTTGAAAGATGTAAGATACTGTTCGAGACACTGCATGTACATGGATGGAAAAAAATGTAGTTCCTGCCCTCACGGAGCGTATGGTTCATTATCCAGCAAAAGTCATCAGGTTTGACATGGGAAACATAAATAAGATGGGTGTGCAAAATCTAGTTGTGTCAGATTTCAAGGCATAAATTGATTAAAGTCATTGGAAAATAGTTGATTTGTGACTGGGCATCTGCTGACAGTTTACACGTTGTGCCAGATCCTGGTATGTGTTGGTGCTGCTAAAACACAGGCGAAGACGGATGAAGGCACCGCGAACGAACGCCAGGATTGCAGTCGAGGCCGCCGGACCCAGAGCCGCTGACTCGCCTGCGTTCCTCCAGGCCTGGTTCCTCCACAAGAATGGGGTTCCGTGTCTCACCTGCTTTTTCTTCACAGCTGTTTGAAAGCAGTTCTTGTTGAAGTTACCATTTACTTACAACAAAAGGCTGCACTGGAAGCGCACAATCTGATGCGTTCAGACACATGTGCACTTTTATACCTGTCACCACATCCAGCCTAGGGAACACTTCGTCACCTCCAAAGTTGACCTCAAGCCCATCCGTCCTCAGCCCTAGGCACCCATTGACCCGCTGTGTGTCCCTGTAGACGCGAGGCTTGCTTCGCTCAGCCTGTCTGCGATAGGCAAACAAGTTGTGCTTGAGTCAGTTCTTTTATACTGCTGAGTAGTATTCCATTGTATGAGCAGACTACAGTTTGTTATCCATTCTGTGAGTGGACACTCGGCTATTTCTAATGTGGGGCTGTTACGAATAAAGTGGCTATGAACATTTTATACATACATCTTTATGTGAACATGTAATTTCATTTCTTTTGCATAAATACCTAGGAGTGGAATTACTGAGTCATATGGTAAATATTTGTTTCACTTTATAAGCTGCTGCCAAACTGTTTTCCATACTGGTTGTACCATTTTGCGTTCCCTCCAGCTTTGCATGAGAGTTTCTCCACATCGCTGCCAATACGCGCTGTTGCCAGTCTTTTTAATTTGGCCATTCTGGTAGGGATGTATCTCGTGGTTTAGTCTGAATTTACCTAATCACTAATAATATTAAGCATCTTGTTATGTGCTCATTGGCCATTCCTATATCTTCTTTGGTAAAAGGTCTGTTCAAATATTTATCCTATTACTATTAACAGTTTTGTTGAGGTATAATTTACATACCATAAAATTCAACCACTTAAAGTGTATAGTCCATGGTTTTTAATGTATTTACAAAAGTGTGCAGGCCTCAACACAGTCTGATCTGGGAGTATTTTCATGGCCGTACAGAAACATACCCATTAGCAATCGCTCCCCATTTCCCCCTCCAGCCTTAGGAAACCACAAACTTCTGTTTCCATAATTCCCCTTTTCTGGATATTTCATATCAATGGAATCATATAAAATATAGTCTTTTGCATCTGGCTTCTTTCATCTATCAACGAATTTTTCTGAGGTTCACCTATGCTTAGCATGTATTAGTAATTCTTATTTCTGCTGAATAGTATCTTGTTGTATGGTATACTACATCTGCTCATCCCTTAGTTGAGGGGAATTTGGATTGCTTCTCCTTTTTTGGTTATGACAAATAATGCTGCTATGAACATTTGCCTTCACTTCTCTGTGTGGACATGTTTCTCATTTGTCTTGGGTAAGTACCTAGAAGTAGAATGGCTGTATGCACGCAGCCTTACATCCCATCCTGCAGTGTGTTGGAGACTCAGTATCTCAATCTCAGGCTTGCTACAAGGTTGGTCCTCCCTGTTCACCGTCAATATCCTTGTTTCCAATACCCTCAGCATGAGTTTTCCATACAATTTATTCCAATCACTTCAACCCTTCCAGTGGGGAGGCTATAGGGCCTCATAGCCTGCTCCAGTCTGGTAGAAATTCAGTGTCACAGAACTTGGAAGGTTGTTGGGTACGGGGAGGGGTGGGGGTGGGGTGCTGTTCCCAGGCTGAAACGCCAGATCTCACTGTTTTTACCGAGGTTCAGTAGGTTTTCTTGCTTTATTGTATGCCTTTGGCCAGTTTCCAAAGTTCTGAAATGACTGTTTTATTAGTTTTGTCCAATTTTATCATTACTTTTTGGGGAGAAAATGTGACATACTCCTTACCCAATTATTCTTGTAGTTTCATGGGGGCTACTCGTTTTTAAATTGGGTTGTACATCATATTATTGAGTTGTAAGAGTTCTTTATGTGTTCAGCATACAGATCTTTTGTCAGATACATAATTTGCAAATACTTTCAGTCTATGGTTTGTCTCTTCATTTTCATAATATCTTCGAAAGAGCAAAATTTGATTTTTGATGAATTCTGATTTATTCATTTGGTTCTTTTACTGTTATTTCTATTTGTGTTTTAAGAAATCCTTGTCTAATACAAAGATTTTCTCTAAGTCTCTTACATTTTGATCTGTGATACAACTCGTATGAAGGTAAGTATTGAGGCTCATGTTTACTCGTGTGACTTTGGTTTATTTCAGATCATTTGTTGAAAGGAATGTCTTTACCCTATTGTACTAGTTTGGTGTCTTTATTGGAAATCAAATAACTGTATATGTGGGTCTGTGTCTGGGCTCTATTTTGTTTCTTGACACATATCTATACTTATGCAAATATTAGACTGTCTTGATTACTTTAAGTGTATAAGTCTTGAAGTCCTTTGCTGGGCATAGAATTCTAGATGGTCATTTTTTGTTTTGTTTTATTTTCTTTTAGCAGTTTAAAGATACTGCTCCATTTTCTTCGTTCTTACGTAGTTTCAGGCAAGATGTTTGACTTTTTTTTTTAATTTTTTAATTGAGACAGTTCACATATCACAAAATTCATCATTTTGAAGCGAACAGTCCGGTGTTTCCAGTATATTCACAAATTTGTATAACCACCACCACTATCTAATTCCAGAACATATATAGCACCCCCAGAAGAAACCCCATTTTCCTCTTAGCCCCTGGCCCCTGGTAACCACTAATTTACTCTCTGTCTATGGATCAGCCTGTTTTGACTATTTCATTGAGTAGAGTCATACAGTATGTGTCCTTTTGTATCTAGTTTCTTTCACTTAGTATAATATTTTCAAGGTTCATTCATGCTATAACACACATGAGTACTTTATTTCTGTTTATGGTTGAATAATATTCCATTGTATGGATACGCCACATTTTATTGGTGGCCATTTGGGTTGTTTCCAACTTGTTGGCTATCTTGAATAATGCTTTGATCATTGTATAGAAGTCTTTTTGTTGAGCATATGTTTTCAGTTACTTTTGGTATGTACCTATTAGAATTGCTGGATCATACATGTAGCCAATCTTGTGTTTAATTTCTGAAAACTGATTAACTTTTTCCAAATGGGCTGCACTATTTGACATTCCCATGAGCAATGTATAGGTTCAGTTTCTCTACATCCTCACCAACACTTGTTATTCACCTCTAACAGCCAATTTGGTGGCTCTGAAGTGGGATCTCATTATGGCTTTTGTATGTTCTGGATTCTGGACCTCATCAGATACATGATTTGCAAATATTTCATCCAAGTCTTTGGGTTCTTTCACTTTTGTGAAACAAAAGGAAAAGTTTCAACAGGAAAGTTTCTCGTTTTTGATGAAATTCCAATTTTTCTTTTTATTTTTTGATTGCTTGTGCTTGAGATATCATTTGAGAAACCATTGCCTAATCCAGAGTTATGAAAACTTACACATGTGTTTTCTTCTGAGAGTTTTATAGTTTTCGCTCATATTTAGATTTTTTATCTATTTGGACTTAGTTTTTGTGTATAGTATGAGGTAGAGTATTCCAACTTCATTCTTTTACATGTATGGTAGATATTCAGTTTTTCCAGCACTATTCATTGAAAAGACTATTTTCCCCATTGAATTATCTTGCCTCCCTTGTTGAAAATCAATTGACTATAAATGTAAGAATTTATTTTTTCACTCTTAATTTGACTCCATTGATCTATGTCTACCCTATGCCAGTATCACACAGTCTTGATAACTAAATATGTATTTGTAGTATGTTTTGAAACTGGTTAGTCTTCTTGACTTAGAAATGTGGTAAGTTTTTGGGGAAGCCAGGATGGCTCAGTGGGTTAAGCGCTCACTTTGCAGCGCCGGGGACCGAGGATCGAGTCCTGGTCCTGGCCCGTGCGGAACCATATGCTGAACTGGGGAGTTCCCCCAATTCAGTTCTCTCTCTGTCTCTGTATCTCTCTCTCTCTCTCTCTCTGTCAAAAACAATAAAAAAAAAAGAGACGTGGGAAGTTTTTCATGACGCTTGACCCTGAAGATTTGTAGTTTGGCCCTTTTAATTGCTATGTAATAATCCAATGCAATGATATCAGCAGAGTATTTTGTTAACTTTAGGTGAAATTCCTATTCTTAAAAGACAAGGTTGGGGTTAGTAAATGTGAAGAAAATTCAAATATCAGAAGGGACCTGTGTTTTGAGATATATAAAGTAACAGTTGTTAATTTTTAGTCAGTGAGGTCAGGTGGGGGGTGAGACTAACAGTCGATTCGATTTAGAGCAGTAGCTGCGGACTGAGAAAAACATAGGAGAGTATTGCCTTTTCTTATGTCAGAGAAGTTGGGAGAATGAAAATATACCAGTGCAAATAGGTAAAAGCATTCTGTGTAACCATCGGGTGATTGCGAGCAGCACCAAAGTGTAATTACAAGTAAGATTGACAGTGAGGCAGGAAAAAGAAAATGTGAGATAGTGAGAAAATTAATCTTGTTCTGCCATATTGAGTATATCTGTCTGCTTTGTGCTATCATCTCTTTGATCTGAGTGTCTTCCGTAAGAAATCTTCATCTGAAGATCATTTAGAGAATTTTTATGAGTGAAGATCTTAAGATCTGGGAAAAGTCTATTTCATTAAGACAAAGATAGTTTTTCTTTGATAACAAATCACTTCATTTGTCAGTTTTTCTTCTTTTAGCCTATTTTTGGAAAACTAAAAACAGCTCTCATAATAGTTTTAAATTAATTAAAATTTGCTGTACCAAAAAAAAATTATTTCTGTTCTTCTTCCTTTAAAAGGTGAAACAGCTAATCACAGGTTACCCTGTAGCCATTCCAGGATATCCAAAGAACATTTAGTTGTATAAGACACATTGGCAGTTTTATTCTCAAATTGGGAAAGGCAAAATAAGAAGACTTAGAGACAAAATATAAACATAAGTAATTAGTATCTAAATGCAAGGAAATTTTACAAATTGATAATGTCAAAATAAGAGACAATGATTAAAAGAAATTATCTTTTTCAAAAAGAAGGAACTTTCTGTTAAAATAATTTAAGAGTATGCCAAAAATATAAAAATTTTATAATATTTTTAATGTGAAACTACTGATACATACACCTTTTTCTAAAGCCTTTCTAAATTTGTTCAGACATGTAAACATGTAATTTAAAGTTTTAATTCAGCTTAAAATACAATTTCCTTTATGAAATTTATTAAATAAGCCAACATGCATTTTATATTGAACTTATCATCTTAATAACAGTTACGAGATGTATTATTTTGTAAGTGTGCTGTAGTATAGTCTCAACCACTTTCTTAGTTATCACCTTAGCCATGGTAACCCATCTATTTCTTCCAAACACAGGACTAGAGTACATAAAACCAAAATCAGTTTAATTTTTTTCTTCATGGCTACATGTTTTCTATCTTTTGTAGATTTAAGGTGGCAAAAATGATATTGTCCAAAGGCATTTTTACTTAGTCACTCTTTAGTTATTGTACAGTGTATAAAAGTAAGAAACAGGAATAGATTAAAGCCATATTAAGTGACTAGGGTTTTATATCTCTTTCTTACTTAGAAATTGTCAAGATATCTAAAGACCATTTATCAATTTAACTCAATTTAACATTAACCTGCATTCTTAAAGTTCTTAGTATTAACCTTGTCCTTAACTGTGGATCTGGAACTACAATTTAAGTTTACACATTAAGTCCTTATTGGCTTGCAGCATAATAAGAATTACACATGACTAAATCAGCTTGACCCAAAAAACCAGTGCAAGAGATTTAGGAAGTTTAAATCATAAGAACATTAAATTCAAGTCTTGTACAAACTAACACTTTGCACTAAAATTATTTTTACATGATGGCAAATCAGTGAGAAGACCTAGAGCTGGTTTTAAATTAAAATCCTTTCAAGTTGTCCAAAGTGATATGATTGGGGTTATTCTATGATTCCCTGAGACCTGCCCAACCCAACTTGCAGGCCCACCTAAACTGCTTCCGGGGGCTTTCCCATACAGACAGCTTGTCTTTGCTGTGGGCTTTCCTAAAATCTCTCCAAGGTTCACACACCCCAAACAAGCAACATCGGACCTTGGTGTGCTCTGTACCTCTTGCTAAGGAGCCCACCCTTGGCACTAGGGGTAGCAGGCCTCAGTTTGCATCTTAGTTTATCCCAGGTACCTCCACGCCCAACACAAATGCCAACCATCTGCAGATTACTTTGTAGCTCCTACCAAGTGAGCTTGTGCACAGGCCATGTCTGAACTGGACCTGCACCAGAGCCCCTCCCAAGAGGCCCCAGAACCAACACACCCAGTGGCCAGGTTCAGATCACACTGGAACACCACCCAACCACCTCCACAAATGACACAACCAAAGGGCAGACTGGATGGGCACCAGAGCTCTGCTAAAGTAAATCCTGCTCTGTAGCATCAGCCCTTGCATAACAGCTCCCCAACTTTAGTCACTACCAGTTCTCAAAACCAATCAGCTTGAGGATCAATTCCTCCCATTGATGTGCCAACAGAAATTAAAGCTCAACTACAACAAGTGGGCACATATAACCCACATGAGGGACACCCCTGGAGCACCTGGCTCAGGTGACCAAGGAGACTGCACCATTGAGCTTCACAGGACACCTAATATTTAAGACCATTCTACAAAGACCAGGAGATACAGCAGCCCTATCTAATACATAAACAGACACAGGAAGGCAACCAAAATGGGGAAACAAAGAAACATGTCCCAAATGAAAGAACAGAACAAAGCTCCAGAAAAAGAACTAATCAAAATGGAGACAAGCAATGTACCAGATGCAGAGTTCAAAATAATGGTTATAAGAATACTGTGATCTCAGTGACAACTTCAACAAAGAGATAGGGAACATAAAAATGAAGGTAAAAAACAACCAGTCAGAAATGAAGAATACAATAACCGAAATGAAGAATACGTTGGAGGAAATCAACAGTAGATTACATGCAGCAGAGGATCTAATCGGTGATTTGGAAGATAAGGTAACAAAACACCCAATCAGAACAGCAAAAAAGAAAAACAAAAAGGAGAGAAGGACAAAAAAAGAGGAGGAGGGAGGAGGAGAATAGTTTAAGGGACTTCAGGGACAACATCAAGTGTACCAACATTTGCATCATAGGGGTTCCAGAAGAAGAGACAACAAAGAATGGAAAACCTATTTGAAAAAATAGTGATGGAAATCTTGCCTAACCTTGAGAAGGAAATAGGCATACAAGCCCAGGAAGCGTAGAATCCCAAACAAGATGAACTCAAATAGGCCCATACCAAGATATATCCTAACTAAAATGCCAAATGTTAAAGTCAGAGAATCTTAAAAGCATCAAGAGGAAAGAAGTTAGTTACAAGGGAGCTCCCATAAAACTGCCAGCTGACTTCTCAACAGAAACTTTGTGGACTAGAAGAGATTGGCATGAAATATTCAAGGTGATGACAAGCAGAGACGTACAACCAAGATTACCCAGTAAGGCTATTATAGAATCAAAGGACAGATAAAGAGCTTCCCAGACAAGAAAAAGCTAAAAGAGTTCATCACAACCAAACTGGGTATTGGAAGAAATGTTAAAAGAACTTATTTAATATGAATAATAATTAAAAATATGAATAATAAAATGGCAATAACTATATATCTTAACAATTATTTTTAATGCATAACATGCTCCAATAAAAAATATGGAATGGCTGAATGGATAAGAAAATAAGACCCTTACTTCAGATCAAGACATGTACAGACTCAAAGGCATGGAAAAAGACATTTCATGAAAATGGAGAAGGGGATGCCAGGATAGTGCAAGGCACCCAGATCTGTTCCCGCCTCATTCAGCCCCACATCCACCTGTGTGGAATGTAACTATGTTATAAACAATGATGTGCAGCTGTGGAGACTGCTTTGGGCCCTACCCCCTTCTCTCTCTCTCTCTCAAACAATAAAATAAATCTATAAAAAAAAAAAAATGGAAACAAAAAAAATAGCTGGGATAGCATTACTTACACCAGACAAAATAGACTTTAAAACAAAGGCTATAACAAGAGACAAAGAACAACTAAGCAATCCTACTTCTAGGTATTTATCCAAAGAGACCCAAAAGACTAATTTAAAAAGACATGCATCTGTATGTTCATTGCAGCATTATTTACAATAGCCAAGATATGGAAGCAACCTAAGTGTCCATCAATAGATTAATGGATAAAGAAGTGGTACATATATACAATGAAATATTACTCAACCATAAAAATAATGAAATCTGCAACATGAATGGACTTAGAGGGCATTATGCTAAGTGGAATATGTCACAGACAAGTACCATATATTTCATTTAAATGTGGAATCTAAAAACAACAGCAAAAATAAATGAACAAACAAAACAGAAACAAACTCATAGATACAGAGAATGTTTTGATGGTTGTCAGATGGGAGAGAGATGGGGAGGATGGATGAAAAGGGAGAAGATTAATAAGTACAGTTACAAAATAGTCATGGGGGTGTGAAGTATAGCGTAGGGAATATAGTCAGTATATTATAATAACAGTGTATGGTCTCAGGTGGGTACTAGATTTGTTGGGTTGATCACTTTGTAAGTTATATAAATGTCTAATCACTATGTTTTGTATAGTAAACTGATACAATATTGCATGTCAAATGAAATTGAAAAAAAAATTAAACCAAAAATGTATTACTTTAAAGCAAAACCCTAATTTCATCCATAAAGATTTCAATATATATATGTGTAAAAGAAAGAGATCCTTTTAAAAATACAACCACTGTATAAGAATGTCCAAACCTATAGAGATTTTTTTGTAAGAGTTTATTTGCACCCAACTGATAGCAATTGCTAGGAAGTAAGATCTCAAAAGCTCAGAGAATGACAGTTTGCTGTTTCTTTTATGCATTTGGGTTTACGGAGGGAAAGTAAGGAAGATTACATGGAGGTGGGAGAAAGCAAGGCAGGGATTGAACTACAAGATAATTAAGATTATGTGCTCTCTGGAGGGTGGTTACCCTTATTTCAAAGGTGTGTTAACCTACATGCACAAAAACAATGGACAGGGCTGCCTTAAGGCAAAGAAACGTTTTACTAAAAAGGTTCTGTGCCTAGGGCGTGACTACCGGCCATGACCTGTCCAGTTATGATCAGAGGTTACTTTCCATAGAGTCCCTTTTTCGTTCACACCACAATAACTTTCTCACACATTTAAAAATTAGCAAGTCCAGAGTCTGTTGAAACATGCAACAGGTGTGTCTATAATCAGAGAAAAGGAAGCTAAGACATATACCGTAAATAGCATATAACGAAAAAAAAGAGTTTCTGAGTCCTGGAAGAGCTTCCAGTTTGGCAGGCCTTTGATGTTGAGAGCTACTCCCTCTCTTTCTACCCTAACAAATCTCCTTTTGTGACAATGCTGGTTTGAGCAAGACTTTCCTGATTGACACTTTACATTTAATCCTCACAACTCACTGGAGACAGTCATTTCCCTGTCTTGTAGATGAAGAGAAAGGTATACATGGATTAGATAATCTGTTCAGGTGACACAGTTAATGAGTGTGGAGCCAAAATCCTGGCCAGCTATTTCTAACCCTCAGCCAGTGTCTCCACTGCTGTGCCAGGTCTGACAGACATGGTATTTGTTTCCTAAAAAGTCAATACAATTCTACAGCATCAGACAGTGAGCTGTTCATCAGACTGTTCATCACCGTTGTAGGCTCACGGCAGGACTCCTTCATTGAGTTAGGCTTGGTCACGTGCAAGGTGAATGTAAGAGATCTGCCCTATTTTGAATCGGGCCCAATGAAAAGTCCCACTTGCTGTTTCCTGTCCTCTGTTTGCCTGCTATCTGGTTCTCGATGCCTAACGTGACCTTGGAAACCACCCATTAAAGAGGACAAACGCTGACAGCCTGGGGTCCCTGAGTGACTGTATAAGGGGGGACCCCCCCAAAAAGGAATTTATGCAAAAATTGCATATTTATTCTTACATGTTTAAACTCCAGTCACCTTCCAAGTCCTCTCCATTTGGTGCAGTATACCTACCGAGACGCTCTGTCCATGGCTCAGAAACAGTTCTTGAACTCGTCGATTTTGATGCCTTTTAGCTCTTCTGCCGCTTTCTTGTTTCACCTCTTCCACATCAGCGAAACGTTTCCCTTTGAGGACTTTCTTCATCTGGGGAAACAAAAAAGGCGCTTGGGAGTGGATCCGGTGAATAGGGAGGGTGGGACACAGGGGTCATGCTGTATTTTGTCAAAAACTGCTGAACAGTGTGGTGTGGGCAGGTGTGTTGTCCTGCCACACGTTTACGTAAATCACCCATCATGCAATGAACAAACACAGTGGAAGAGTCTCCAAACAGAATGTACTGAAGCTGAACGCAGCCTCTACCAATGGAAGCTGGCACACGGATGCAGATGGGCTCCAAGAACGCTCGCCTAGCAAGGGAAGCCAGTGCCACCAGGGCCCACCCTCCAGAAGCTCATTCTGGCTTTATGGGGTCCTCCTTGTATGAAACGGAGTCCCCAACCACCAACCCGAACCCTCTTGAACTGTTTATATGAGTGAAAGATAAACTTCTATTGTCTTAGAGTTAAGCCATTATGTATTGAGGGTTTCATTTATTACAACGGTTAGCCTTCCTTAATTTTTACATACGGTTTCAATCATCTTTTGCTGGGTAACAAACTACCCCGAAACTTAGTGGCTTACAAGCACAGTATTAATTAACTCATGGTTCTGTGAGTCTAAAACGTAGGCTCTTGCCCGTACTTGTTCTCTCAGCTACAACCAGCAGGTAGGTCCCCTGGCTGCTGGCTGGGCCACGTGTCTCTGGCAGGTTTGCCTGGGAGTTTTCACAGGGTGGTGGAGGGTTCTCAGCAGCAAGCGAGAGCATGCCCAGACCTGCCGCTGCTTCACTGGCTTCTGCTTGCACTGCAGCCGTGATGTCTTAGCTTATATTCCAAATCCTAAAAATTAGGATGCCCTCCTTACCTGGGCTTAATGGATCCAACTTCTCAAAGTCCTGTGGATTTGTAACCAAACCATACTTCACCTAAAGCAGTCTCTAAAGGGCTAAACTTCCATTCACCCTTAGAGTAACTTGTAAATAAATGATTAAATGATAAATTCAGTACTTCCTCGCTGTCCTTTAACTTTTCCTTTATTAAGTCACACAGAATCACCCTTAAGAGCAGAGCGCTTCTTTCATTGCTCAGGGCAAAGTGCTCCTTGATGCTTTTACCTCAATGACAATAGTGACTTGAGAGTTGTCTGGTGGTGAAAGGCTCGAGTTATAGAGGCAGGAAGCCCAGGCTCAGATCCCGTCGCTTTTGCTTATTAGTTATGTGATCCTGGATAATTGAATTACTCAGTGCCTCAGTTTCTTCACTATAAAGTGGAGATAATTACCACAACCTTCCTCACAGGGGTGTTGTGAGGTTTAAGTGAGACAAAGTATCTAAAGGCCTTAGTTCAGAGCCTAGCCCAGGTTATAAGAAAATTCATACTGATTTTTAATTTTTTTATTTCAGCTTTGTTGAAATATACAAGTAATTGACAATTTTATTTTAGTTATTCTTCAGGCCTATATATGAGAATTAAGTATTTATCAATACAATATAAATTTAGGTTTTATAGGAGATTGCCTATTTTCTTAGGAAATGCATGCTAAAATATTGAAATAAACTTTCATGATGCATATAACGTATTTCTCAATATAAATGCCATGAACATATATAGTGAGAAAGATTAAACAAATATGATAAAGTATTAATACTTGTTAATATATGTACAATATGAACGTTCATTGCATTATTTTTTCTGTAGGTTTGAATTTTTTCACAATAAAAATTTCAGGGAGGGTGGGAATATTTTTCCCATTTCTCTCAATCTCCTGTTTTTCTTTTCTTCATTCCTTCTTCTCCAAAGTGTCTTCCAAATCTCTCCCATGCAATGTCTCTGAGATCTCCTCATCTCTGGGTCATCTCTTTATTATTACTTATCAATAGCAGCAGCACAGCGTAAGTGGAATCAGACTGCCTATGTTAGGATATGTGCCATCTCATTTATTATATGACCCTGGACAAGTTATTGTAAACACTCCATGGTGCAGTTTTCTCAGCCTCATAGGGTTATCGTGAGGAGTGAAAAAATAATGAATATATATAAACCCTTAGAAGATGGTCTGGAATATAATTCTAATGACCTCTTGGTGTTCCTGACTTCTTTCCTTTTCAGTGATGGTGGGCCCTGGGGCCTTCCTTTGAGGAGAGGGAGTTGGGGGAGATTGCAAATGCTTCCTACTTAGTACTTCTCCTTTTCTTCTTTTTGAGTACAAAAGGAAATGGACAGAACAATATCAGAAGGCATCTATGCTCACCCCTGTATCACCAACGCCTGCTGAACTAAACAATATTGCAAAATATTTCCAAATATAGAAAAATATATGGCATTATGTGTGTATCTATATCTATCTATACCCACCTATACCTATATCTATAGCTATATATATATATCAACTGTACCTGCATCTATCTATATCATCTATAACTATATCATCTATACATCTACATCTATATCATCAATATATCTATGTCATCTATATTAGCATCTATATCATATATCTCTATCTCTGTCTATCTCTGTCATCTCTATATCTATATGCTACATCTTCTGTATCCATTCATCTGTCAGTGGACACCGAGTTTGTTTCTATGTTTTGGCTATTGTAAATAACACTGCAGAGAACATAGGGGTACATTTACCTTTTTGAATTAGTGTTTTTGCTTTCTTTAAATAAATACCCAGTAGAAGAATTGCTGGGTCATATGGTAACTTTATTTTTAATTTTTTGAGGAATCTCTATACTGTTTTTCATAGTGGCTACACCAATTTACAGTCCCACCAAGTGTGTGAGGGTTCCCTTTTCTCCATATTCTCACCAACACTTGTTATTTGTTGTGTTTTTCATAATAGCCATTCTGATGTGTGGTAATAATCGCAACGCAGTTTTGATTTCATTTTCCTAATGACTAGTGACATTGTGCATCTTTTTGCATGTTTATTGGCCACCTGTATGTCTTCTTTCGAGAAATGTTTATCCAGGTCCTCTGTCCAGTTTTTATTCTGTCCATTTGTTTTTTGTTTATTTGTTTTGTTTTGTTTTTGTTTTTTTGATATCAAGTTGACTGGGTTCTTTATTTTGGATATTATTCTTTACTGGATATATCATTTGCAAATATCTTCTCCCATTCATTAGGTTGCCTTTGTTGAGGTTTCCTTTGCTGTGCAAAAGCTTTTTAGTTTGATGTCGTTTGATGGAATATTAGTCAAAAAAATGAAGTCTTGCCATTTGTGACAACATGGATGGACCTAGGGGGTATTAAGCTAAATGAAACAAACTAGAGAAAGACAAATACCATATGATTTCACTTATATTTGGAATCTAAAAAAACAAAACAGAACAAAACACTAACAGGCTCATAGATACAGAGCACAGACTGAAGAAGGGAGGGCAAAAAGGGTGAAGGGGATTAATAAGTACAAACTTCCAGTTATAAGATCAATAACTCATGGGGATATAATTTACAACATAGGGAATTTAGTCAATAACATAATTACTTATACATTGACAAATGGTTACTAGAGTTAGTATGTAAGGTGATCACTTTGTAAGTTATATAAATGTCAAATCACTGTTGCACACCTGAAACTAATACAATATTGTAAGTTAACTATACTTCAATTAAAAAAAAAAAGTTAATCTCCAATACAAAAAAGAAATAAAATGTCTGTCGTAGGCAGCTTCTGAAATGGCTCCCAATAACCCCTGCTGCCCCATGTCCAGTTGTGTGATTCCATGTACCCGAGCACGGGCTGGACCTGAAGGCTTGGTTACAGCCAGCAGAAGATGGCAAAAGTGGAGGGACGCTGCTTCTGTGACATCGTCTTTCTTGATGTCTTAGGCGCTCTGATTTGCTGGCTCTGATGGAGCTGGTGCCATACTGTGAGCTGTCTGTCTCTGGGAGAGGGCCACAAGGGAATGAAACCGAGGGCAACCTCTGAGGAACTGAGTGAGGTTCCCTGTCCAATAGCCTGCGAGGAACTGAATCTGTCAGTCATGACCTGAGTGAATCTGTCAGTCATGATGTGAGTGACCTTGGAAGCTGATCTCTCCCAGTAAAGTTGTGAAACATCTGTAGCCCCAGGGGACACCTTGACTGCAGCCTCATGAAAGGCTCTGATCTAAGCCGTGCTTGGATTAGTGACCTACACATGTGGTGAGATGATAGACGTTGTTGTTTTAAACCACTAAAAGAAAAAAAGAAGAACTATATTCTGCTGTACCCAGTTTTTGCTTTTCTTTTTCTCCCTGAAGAGATGGTGATTTAAAAATGAAGTCTTGCATTAACCTGGATATTAATAGTGGCATAACACTCTACTCCTAATCTCACAAACCCATCTGGTCTGCACCTGTCTTCTCCTTTCTTATTCTTAAAGGACAAAGCCCTTCTTCCTGCATGAAGTTCAATCTCTCATCTATGCGGGATACCCCAGCCCAGTTCACCTTGAGAACCTCAGGGATGCCAGGATAGCTCAACAAGTTGAGCGCTTGCCTTGCAACCGCGAGGTCTGGGGATTGGATCCTGGCCCCAGCCTGTGCAAACTCATGTACTGAACTGCACCATGCAACTAGTAACCACCAGGATGGCAGCAAACGGTCTTGTCTTGAGGGAAGCCCCCAGTTTGGTTTACCCTGTGCTACCCCATACCCACCTGTGTGGAATGAAACTATGTCAAAAAACTAATGATGTAAAACTGTGGAGACTGCTCTGGGCCCTCCCCCTTCTCTCTGTCTTTCTTTCTCACCTTCTCTCAAACAATAAAATATATCTTTAAAAAAAAGAAACAAAAAACTTCAGATTCTCAATTACTCCTCTCTGCTATCCTTATCTCCCCCGAACATTATGACTTTCCCATTAACATTTATCTCCTTCTCAGCTTAAGTCAGATGAAGTAACCCTCCCTAGACTCTATATTCCCTTTCAGCTACTATTCTTTTGTCTTTCACATTATGGTTCTTGAAAGATCGTCTCATCTTTTAATTATTTCTCAACCCCACCTATCTGGCTTCCCTGTTGTTAGTCTACCAAAGCAGCTGTTAGTAAGGTGACCCATGACCTCCCCAAATTCATGGACATTTTTCAGGGCTAACCTTACTTGGACCTTACCAAAACATCCAACGTTGACTATAATCTCCTTATCAAAACTCTTCTATTCGCCATTGGCTATTGTTTTGTGAGTGATAAAGTCCTGCATCTCTGACCCAGCAGTCTCATGCATGTCTTGTACAAGCATCCATGAAACAGTAATAGTCTACCTGGCTAAATAACTTGTAAATAGG
>PVKE010000394.1:27295-151049 GCA_004027555.1 Craseonycteris thonglongyai
ATGGATGGATGGATGGATGGATGGATGGATGGATGGATGGATGGATGGATGGATACATGGATGGATGGATGGATGGATGGATGGATGGATGGATGGATGGATAGGCCAACTTTCTCAGCTCTGCTTAAGATATTGCAGGGATCAACCACATTCTGGAATTATTCTGGGAGTGTGAGTGGGGTGACTGAGAAGACATGAAGATTAATTTGATGTGAAGTTTCTCCGGGTTTATGTGTTATTTGAAGAATAATTTAATCAGCCAGCTCCTCGTCTGACATGGAGACTGTGAGGAGCAATCCTATTAGACAGTAGCGTTTGTTTTGAATTACTCAAATCAGTATCATGTCCTAATATCTAGCTGAGCTGAGTCGTGAGTCGTGGTGAGGTAGGCGCTCTGGGGTGGGTAGAGGCCTGGGTTCTATTGCAGAAGGGGGATTCTGGACATTCTGTGTCTCTTGGTGGGGTGGAGGGATGGGCATGAAGGCAGGGGAACCAGGAAGTGAGAAAGGGAAGTAGGACAAAGCAAAGGCAGACTTGGTCAGCCTCAGGTTCTGCCCAGAGGCCTGGTGGCTGTAGCTGAGGACTCGTCATGGACATTTGTCTGAGAAGCTGCTGGCCCCAAAGAGCTTCCGATAGGAACTGTTCCTGTTAGGACAGACTGTTCTCCTTTCACAAACAGCATTTTCTTTTTATAGCATCAGCAAAGTTTTTGAGCATAGATTAAAATTGTTTTCGGACAGATAAAATGGTGAAAAGGAAGGATGAGAATGTTACATTTATAACTATTAAGAGTTATTGAATTAGAAGCTGAGTAATGTGTGTAAAGACAAATGGCCTCTAGGGTGACAGAGGGGTTCTTGGAGATGGCGGCGGTGACAAGAACTATCAAGGATTTGGCCAGATCAAACTCACTTAATAGAGAGGCAATCACTCCTAGGGGAGTGAAAATTGGTTCTTGAAAAACAAAAAAGAACTTGGATATTCAATGGTTTGTGGCTCTCCAAAAGGCCAAAGTACTGAAGTTTATAAACAGAGTGTATCTGTGGTATTGGAATTTCATGGTCGGAGGAGGGAGTAGGAACAAAATGTCTAAAAGCTCTCCTTAAACGGGCCATAATGAAAAGAAGGTTGGGAAACGCTGGACTCATCAATTCAAATGGAAGGATTTTGTTGACTACCAATGGCTCCTTCCAGGAAAATGAATTGCAAACAAGTGCATTATCTCAGCAGAAGGAAACGGGCCTCACAGACTGCCTGGTGATTGATTATCCGCTGGGAAACTGGAAGCATAGTGGGCGGCCGGACGTCCCCCACATCTGCTCAGTGACGGGCTTCAGCATCCAGGATGCCAGGCCCATGGCCCCCGACACCCTGCACTCGACAATAGGAGCGTACGAAGCGGGGTGCAAGTCAGGATTCCCGGAGTTAACGAACCCCCCTCCCAACCTCCCCGGTTCGTTCTGTTCTGTTCTCATCCGCTTTTCTCTCTGTGCTCTCGGGGCTCCCCTCACCCACTGCTGCTACAGGCAGCGATGTTCACGAGTGAAAGACAAGAATGTTAGAAACAGAACCATATGCTGACGTCAGGGGAAGAAGTGACCGTGGGCCATGTGCGTTCAGTGTGGGAAGCCAGACACTACACTCTAACATCTGTGAAACCGAATTCAAATGCAAATCGGCGTTTCCATGCTTCTGGATGTGACCTGGAGATGCAGATTCTTAGCAAAATGAAAAGGAAGACAATGTTATGTATAGAGGGCAGGTGTTCAGCCTTAGGAATGGCTTCTGGTCTCTGGGCTGCTTAAAGGTCTAGAGTTTGCTAGCAGTTTGAAAAGGGCAATGTTGTTTTTTAGGGGCTCTTAAGGACAGGAAGGATGGCCTAGCCACGGTCCTCCTTTTCTCCTGCCTTATCCCTGATGCGCATTAAAGCAGTGGAGGAGGGAAGAGGTCCAGTTAGATAACAAGAGTTCCTACTTCTAGAGCCCTCAGTACATGTCAGGTGCTGTTTCAAGTGCTTTGCATCCATATTCATCAATTTACTCCTCATAATCTGCAAGGGGAGCACTATTATTACCAACGGGAAGAGCTAAGGCACAGAAAAGCTAAGCCACTTGTCCAAGGTCACACAGCTACTACTGTAGTAGCACTGGGGTTTGAATGCAGTTCCTCAGTCCACAGAGAACTTTCTGTAATGTGCCTTGGGGCCAGCTCTCCCTACTTACCAGTGTCTTTGAACTCCATGAAGGAAGGGCTTAAGATGAAATTGCTTTTAACACTGTGTACTTTGGATGGAGTATTATTTAAATAGAACAATTTGTCAGTGACCCCTCCAGTCCCCATTGAATCCTTTGTGCCACTTACGTAATGGATAATTGCTGGACATATGCTGCCCTCTTGTGATGAAAATCATCCAAATATGACCTTCCCCAGTTCTCTGGAATGCGACTACTTCCTTGGTCAGCCCCGTGACTTGGGAGGTTGTGTGGCTAACGATGAAGCTGCTGGCTGTAGCTTAGGACTCTTGTGTCAGCTGACATTCTCCAGGGTGATCCTATACTTGCAACTCTCCAACAATGAGCTTGTAAATGTGACCCCAGAGTCCTATAAATGTTTAGCTCTATATAGGACTAGAGATAAGACTTCCTAAAGAATCCCAGGGACACTAAAGAGACCCCATGTGTGTCCTTAGGCAGAGAGGTCATTTTGTTGCCCTAGTGGACTGGGGTCAGTTTTAATAGACGTGGAAGAAAGAAAGTCAGTTGTAGGATGAACTGAAGGTCACAAACTCTATCAGAACAGAGGGAAGATAAAACCAGCCAGAGGCCTGTGTTCTAAAGGGTGTCCCAAAATTCATGCAAGAAGTAATTTTGATAGAAAACACAGGTCTATAATTAAAAATTGTAAATTTTCATTGCTCAACAATGAAAACACATTGTTCTTTCATGTAGCACTCCATTTTTAATAGCCCTGAACTGTCAGCTGTCACGCTGTCTTTTTTTTTCATTGGCAACACTTTACCGCACAAATGATGCAAAATTCAAATCTTGTGTGAATTTTGGGACACCCTTTAGTTCTTACTCTCATGTGTGTGGCCTAGGGGCAAATTGCTTTTGCTCGCCACCACCAGTTTCCTCACTCTTTGATAATCCTACTCCAGAGAAGTAATCCTGAGAGTTTTCACTTCCATAGAACAGTCCATAAACATCACCACCGCATCCAGTCTGGAAACCTGAATGCCTAACATTTGGAATATAATGCAGCAAATTGTCAAATGATAATTATAAAGACTATTTAACAATGAGGGAAAACGAAAAGCCGCAAACATGCACTGTGATGGTCACTATGCTAAAAGATGTCTCAAAATATTATTCAGCCCTAAAAAGGAAGAAAATTGTGTCACGCGCTACAACATGGATGAATCATGAGGACATCATGCTAAGTGAAATGAGCCAGTCACAGAAGACATATACTGCGTGATTCTATTTATATGAAGCAGTTGGAGGAGTCAACATCATAGACAGAGAAATTAGAAGGGTGTTTGCAGGACTGGGCAGAGGGGAGAATGGGGAGTTACTTAATGGGTAGAGTTTCAGTTTCACCAGAAGGAAAGCGTTCCAGAGATGAAGGTGGTGATGGTTGCACAACGTGAGTGCCCTCAACACTACTGAACTGCACATTTCAATGGTTAAGATGGTAAATTTCCATGTTTATGTGTATCTTACCACAATTTTTAAAAAGGGGAGGGAAATGTCTCAGGGTAGGCAAAACCTCGGAAGATGGCATGCAAAAATTAAAATAGCTGTTAGCATAGTGTTATTACAAGCATTAATTAAAATTTTTTCTTTCATATAGTGATGTTGTTTTTATAACAAAAATAAAGCACTGTGACGGAAAGAAAAAAAAAATCAAAGGAAAATTATGTTGAGATATTTTGATATTTGTTCTCTGCCCAAGAAAGCACGCACGTCATCGCGTGGAAAACCAGAAACGTGTTTAATATTCTGGCACTTTAAAAAAAAAAAATTTACTATTGTTTAATTTTATTCTTTTTTTTGGATTACAGATCACTGGGGACACAACCTTTTCAATGCTTAGTGCCTCTACTAAAAGCTCTGGGCAGGTCTTGGGTACAGTTGACGGGGTCTTCAGGCTGAGAATCGTGCTGGGATGACCCCTGTCTGTGTTCCCTCGAGCCTTAGCCTCCTCGTGAGCTAATTCCACTTGTGTTACAATTCCTTTCAGTGGACCTGCGGTAATGGTCATGGTTTTACCTTTCAGCTCCCGGGCAAGGGCTTTTGTTGTTGGTTTTTGTTTTGGTTTGTTAGTAAGTGAACAATTAGTTACTAGAAAGGGATGTGTAATGTGCACCACACCTGGAAGTGGATCAAAATATCAGTGAGCCAAATGCTCCTTCCCACATCTGGAGCTGAAACTGGAACGCCTGGCAGAGGCTCACGCCTGGCTTTGCACGGTGGTGCTGGCACCTCCTGCTCAGTGAGTGACGGGTAGACAGATGGTCAGGCTCCTTGCTAATCGTGATGGAAACTATCAGCTTTGCTTTTGACTGACAAAGCTGTGGGAAGCTTGATGTTGAATATTTTGGGACTTGACTTGGAGAACTCATTGCCCTTGTTTGACCTTGTTTGACCTTGTTGCAAGTTCCCTAAGCCGAAGAATGAGATGAGAACTATCTGGGGGTTCCATTGTGAATTGAAATGAGAAACGTTGCTTTACTACTAACTAGCGTACATTGAGCAGTAACCCTGCATCAGCCCATTTAATCTTCACAAGAATGCTGTGAGTCAGTGCTCTCGGATTCCCATTTTTCAAGGAGGAAACTGAGACAGTCGTGGGACCTGGCCCAAAGCACAGTGACTTGACATGGCTTTTTTTTCATAAGTTCCAAATCAGCATGAATATGTCATAAGTGCAAGTCTGAAATACGGGAGATGTGGTTTTAGTTTCTTTCTCAAAATCCACCAAGATGTCCTGTGGAAAGAGACAGTCATTTCCCAAGTTTATATACTTCTTTTTAGTTTTATTTTTTCAATTTCTTACTAAGAAAAGTTTTCACATCTCAGCACAGAAACTCACCTGTAGGCAATGGGGCAGCTTTTCAGCAAATTTAGGGGCCTGGCATCACTTTTATAAGTAGGCTGACCAGACATACCATTTTAAACGGAAGAGAAAACAATTGGGTTAAATTTAAGGGATCAATAGGCTGACCATATGTACCCTTTGAAACAGGACAGTACCATTGTTTTCTGTCCCATTTAAAACAGGACACCTGGTCAGCCTATTTATATGAGAAATAGAAAATCTACCATTCACCATCTAGAAGACCAAAGTATTTCCACCTCATGCAAATTTGATAGTACCTAAAAGCAGTCATATGTGGTCATTTCTGAGTAAATTTTAGACTCCCATAAGCTTAGTTAGCGGTTTAATCCAATGTGGATTTGTCCGCTGAGAAACGTGGGCCTTTCACTCGGTAAGTCTGTTCTGAGCACCCTTGGCTTTCAGCTTGCCTGCTCATGCCTTTGTGCTTTCTGGGCCCATTTGCTGCCCAGACTGTCTGGTAGGGAGACACGTGCTGTCTCGGGGGGGACTGTGAGGTGGAAGCTGGGACCTGGGGTAAGGGGAGGGATGGGTAGGAACCACCAAAGCAGTGCCTTCGGGAACGGCCACCATGCATGACTGTACAGGATTTTCCCATTGCTTTCAGGGAAAGTTTCTGAACTGCACTCTTCCTAACAGGGCTGGTGTACAAATAGGCTGCACCTCTGAGAACTCAAAGGACTATTGGAAGTGCCCCTCCCCCTTTCATGTTCAAGCACTACCAGCCCAGTGCCTCTTGCCACAGTGGGTGACCAGCCCACCTGGGTCCTCCACTCAGTAGTGAACAGTTGAGAAAGGTGGGCATGGAACCTGGCCTGCCATGACCTATCGTGGCACAGAGGGGAGCGCCGTGGAGTTTGGCCCATGCCAGCATATCCTGGCCCCAACCCAAGTCATGTCCTCTGAAAGGCAGCTGTATGGATTACGGAGTGGAGTGTTCTTGGTTGCTTCCTTGGCTTTTCCTGGTCCCTTGGTAGGTGGAGAGGCCTGCAAAGGAGCAAACTGATGATGCCCCTGACCTTCCTTCATCAGGTTCTCCGCACAGCTTATCATCCCAGGCTCCAACCAGGGAGTCAGCATGGGGTTCAGGGAACATAGTGACCAGGTTAAGTCTCTTTTTTAAAAAAATCTCAGATTCCAGGATGTCAGGATAGCTCAGCAGGTTGAGTGCTTGCCTTGCAACCATAAGGTCTGGGGATTGAATCCCATCCCAGCCCATGCAAACCCATATGCTGAACTGTGGCACAACTGTAACCATTGGGATGGGGGTGAAGGTTCTTGCCTCCCATGGGGGAGGCCTCCAATTCAGTTCCCACCCTGTGCAGTCCCACATCTACCTGTGTGGAATGAAACCGTGTCACAATTAATAATGTACAACTACAGAGACTGCTCTGGGCCCACCCCACTTCTCTCTCTCCCTCTCTCTCTTTGACCTTCTCTCAAACAATAATTTTATTTAAATCCCAGATTAAGGAGTTTAGAAATGGTGTTTTCAGTATTTTATTAACAAATGAATTGGCAAGAGAGCAAGTTGTCTGTATAGTCACCACCCCCCTCCCGTTTAGCCTCCACCATGTGCCCGCCATGGTGGAGGGTGTCTAACATGCTCTGTGAGCCAGGTTCTCAGTGGCTCCCTGAATTTCGGCTCCAACGCAGTCACCCTCACAACTACTCAGGGGCAGGAAGAGCCTTCCCCTCCTCAAGAGTATAACAGAGAAAGAGCAGCTTCTGTGGGGGTGCCAGGGCCACCAGGGAAGTCAGGCCATATTCCTTCTGGAGGGCAGGCAGTGATGTTTCTTGCTGGCACAGACCAGCTTTGCCCATAGTATTAGCCTCCTGGAGAAGGTCAGCCTTGAGCAGGGCCTCTGCATCATGAGGGCATTATCCTTCCTCTTAGACCAGCTCAGGGGACATTGGGTGACCTTTATGGGCAGACAGTGAGAGCCCAGGATGAAAGCAAGAGCCTGTGACATGTCCTTCGCTTGGCATCAGATGTCTACAGATCTGAATCAGTCAAATCCTCACACTGCACACACCTCCGGATCCACAGCTGGGAAGTGAGAAACCTACCAGCACACGGGGCAGCGCTGAGGAAGAAGAGACTATTTGAGGTGAAACACTTCTTGTTCGATGAGCACCTTTCCTCCAAGAAACTCAGCACCACCCTGCTACCATATCCTCAACTGTTCAGTGAAGACACCAGTGACCCACTCACTGCCCTTGGTCCTTGGGGCAGGCATTCAATGAGCTCAAAGTCTTCCTCCTCTCGTTTCAGGTTAAAATAACCATGGAGATGCATTAGCGTCTCTTCATAGCATGTTGACAGGAACAAAATGGCTCACAGAGCACACTCTTCTTTCCCTGCAAAATGGTAACAACTATGCGGGCACTTGCCAATCAAGAGTGCAGGGGGTTGATTTGCATCGTGGAGGCAGCGGGCTCGGGCAGTCCCATCTCAGCAGAGTGTCTGAGGTAAGCGTGTCCACCCTGTGGCCCCTGGGGAACCTGTGGTCCAGGACGGCTTTGAACGTGGCCCAACACAAAATCGTAAACTGTCTTAAAACATGATGAGAAATCTTTTGCAACCTTTTTTTTTTTTTTAAGCTGGTCAGCTATTCTTAGCATGAGTGTGTTTTCTGTGGGGCCCAAGACAATTCTCCCAGTGTGGCCCAGGGAAGCCAAAAGGTTGGACGCCCCTGCCTGGGGCTAGATGACTGCAGAGAGAGCCTGGCATCTACTGCGAGAACAGCTCCAAGGCCACAACTCATGAACAGATAATCCGCTTCTCCTCTTCGAAGACTTTGGCCTCCTCTGGCTTTATCAAGTTTCCATGTACGCTGTCGGCAAACAAAGAAGAACACGAGTGAGGTGTTAGGGACTGTTGTGTGCTCCTTCCCGAAGTGCGTTCCTAGCTCTCCAGGCCAGCACGCCCAGCTCTCAGCCTCATCACCCCACAGTGATTCACTGTCAGGGGAAATCCATTTCCTCAGGCTGCCCGTCCCTCTGTGACCCCAGAATGGTGAACAGGACAGGGTGGCCGGGAAGGAGAGCATAGATTAGGGAGGCTGGCAGTCTGGCCAAATTCCAGCTTCTCCTGGTAGGTGTGACCTTGGTCTGGGCCTCAGTGTCTACATCTGTGAAAGGGAGACAATACTACCTGGTTTACAGGATTATTGGAAAGATGAGGAATAAATGGAAATTTCCCTGCATTGTACCTGGTACATTAGTCCATGGTGCTGAGTAAATTCATGTTACAAGTGGTGGAAGGGTCTTACCAAATCTCCATTATGCCAGTGTTCTTCTGTAAGGCATCCGCCAGCAGGGCGACGCCCTTGGCTGTGATCTGGTTCTGGATCAGCCTGGAAGAACAGCATATCTCTTATGTCAAATGCATAATCATGGATGACATCTGCCCCCTTCATTCCGTAGTTGTAAGGAGAGACTGGCATAAGAGACGGGGGAAGAACTGAGTCCATGTGACTTTTAATCAGGCTAAGATTGCCTAGATCCAATCCACCAGAATAAAGGACATCCTTTAAAACGTTTCATTTTCCTGTGTATTTTTATAGTAAGCATACCATATCTGTGAACTCATATGGAGATTGTTTAAGACATGAACATACATGCAGGAGGGAAGCAAACCACTTCCCTTGTGCCACTCATGTGTCCCGGTGGAAAAGCATCAATAATGGGGCCTGTGAGAGTAACCCCAAGTCAGGTGGCAGTAATCCAAATGCAACAAAGCTTTCAGGTACAGCTGGGCAGCCCAGGCAATTCCTGAAACGCTCCCCTGGGCTGCTCCGCGTCCAACCCAACCAGGACATAAACGCAGCACAAGGTCGCGATGTGTCTGTGCTTCATCACAGGCTCAAGCCCTCACTCTTAGCAATTTGGAGAATAAGGTTGCTGCTGAACTTGACCCTTAGAAGTCCTGGGCACTGGCCCAAGAAGGCAGCCCTACCAGGAAGATGAGGGCCTCTGTTGTCACGATCGATGAGATTCTAGAAATTAAGCGTGAAGGGGCCAACCCCTTAAAGAGACAGTAGAACCTTGTGGTTAAAAGTTCCGCTCATATATACATATCCACTCTCCACTTCTCAGCTACAGATCCCTGAAGAAATAAACTTAGGCTATCCGTGCCTCAGTTGCTTATCTGTAAGATAGGAATAACTATAAGAGAACCCCCCTACTCTGGGTGGGAGGATAGTATGAAGCAGTTCTTAGCATCTGGGCCATGGTGCCCAGTGGAAGGGAGTCCTTGTCAGCATTACTGCCCAAACACACAGGACTGTGGTGCCACATCTTCCTAAGGCTGGGACCCCGGGGCTCAGTGACACAGGTGATGAACTTCTGTAAGCATGACCACAGTGTAACTTGACATTTTTGCAAAAGGAGCAAAAATAAAACCTGGAAGTGAGCACAGAGTTCTGTATTCAGTTAAACGCTGCAGTTTCTAATCATTTTCTTCATGGTTGCTATCATTGGCCTTGCTGGGGGTAGGGTGAGCTGCCTCCAGCCGAGATCTGGCAAGAGGCCAGGTAGAGGAAAGCGAAAAAGCCGGCAGTATGCCCGCTGGGGCTACATCCATCAAGGCCCATGCATGCATGAAGCAGCCACGACATTCTCCAATCCTGTTCTTCCTGGAGGGGCAGGCCTGGTGCCCAGGGAAGGACATAGAAGAAAAGATACAGGCCAGAAAGAAAAGATACAACCAACAAACCACAAGAACAGATGTAAACGTAGCACAGGCTGGCTTTTTTTCAGAAATTGGTGAGGTGATCTAAAATTCATATGGAAATGCAGAAACCCAGAATAGCCAACCTTGAGAGCAAAGAGCTAAGTTGGAAGACTCACACTCCCTGATTTCAAAACTTACTGCAAATTGACAATAATCAGGACAGCATGCTGCTGGCATAAGGATAAACTTATGGCTCAGTGGATTAGAATAGAAAGTCCAGAAATAAACCCATACGTTTATGGCCAATTGATTTTTGGCAAAGTGTCAGGGCCATTCAAAAGGGAAAGACAGTCTTTTCAACAAGTTGTGCTGGGACAGCTGGACGTCCACAAGCAAAAGAATGAAGTCGCGCCCTTACACCTCATACCACACACAAGAGAATTAACTCCAAAGGGATCAAAGAGCAAAACTATAAACACTGAAAAAGAAAACTTAGGTGTAAATCCTATGACCTTGGATTATGCAATGATTTCTTAGTAAGAGACCTAAAGCACAAGCAACCCAATAAAAAAAAATAGATAAATTGGACATCATCAAAATTAAAAACTTTTGTGCTTTACAGGTCAAGTCAGTATCAAGAAAGTGGGGGGAACTGGGATGGCTCAGTGGGTTGAGCGCTCACTTTACAGCCCTGGGGTCCAAGGATCAAATCCCAGCCCCAACCTGTGTGAAAATTGATGACATACAACTATGGAGACTGTTCTGGGCCCTCCTCCTTCTCTCTGTCTCTCTCTGTCTCTGTCAAAACAATAAAATAAATCTTTAAAAAAAGAAAGTGAAAAACCCCACAGAAAAGAAATATTTGCAAATCGTTTATCTAATAAATGTCTGCTACTCAGAATATATAAAGAACTCCAACAACTCAGCAATACAAAGACAAATAACCCAGTTTTAAAATGGGCAATGATGTAGACATTGCTCCAAAGAAGATACATGGATGGTCAACAGGTACATGAAAGGTCCAGCATTACTCATCACCAGAGAAATGCAAATCAAAACACCCACTAGGATGACAAGACTCGAAAAGGTGGGACAGTAACAAGACTTGGTGAGGATGTGGAGAATTGGGGACCCTCCTGCAGTGCTGGTGGGAACGTAAAGTGGTGCTACCACTTTGGAAAGCAGTTTGGCAGTTCCTCAGAAAGTGAACGGAGAGTAACCACAGGACCCAGCAATTCTGTTGTTCCCAAGTACACACCCAAGAGAAATGAAAACATATGCTTACACACAAGCATGGACAAGCACGTGCATGTTCACAGTAGCATTATTCATAATAGTCAAAGAGTAGAAGCAACCCAAATGTCTACCAACTTATGCATGGATATACAAAACATGGAATAACCATACAATGGAACATCATTCATCCATAAAAAGCAATGGAGTATTGATACAGGCAATCATGTAAATGAACCTTGAAAAACCATGCTAGTGAAAGAACACAGAGACCAAAGGTCACATACGGTATGATTCCATTTCCATGAAAGCCTCGAATAGGCAAAATCAATAGACTACAAGTAGATAAGTGGCTGTTGGGGACTGATCGAGGATAGGGAGTGACTACTTAACGCATATAGGTTTTGGGGGGGTTAGGGGAAGTGAGTAGGTAAGACTTTTCTAGAATTATATAGTAATTATGATTGCATAACCATGTGAATATACTAAAAACCACTGGATGCATTTTAGCTCAGTATTTTTTAAAAAGTAGCACAGTCTGCAACTCCAAGGTTCTCTGAGTTACCATAAATGTTTCAACGTCTGGTTGACTTTCAACATCTCTGCCATGCTCTCTGCCACTTCATCATCAAGTTCATTTTTGGTGAGCCTAGAAAAGAAAGGAAGTGTTTACTCCGGAGAGCCCGACTGGGCACACGTTTTTCATGAGTTCGTAGAAGTGGGATTCCAGCCCAGGTAGTTCCAGTTCATGCTAATAACTTCTTGCTGACAACCCAGTAAATCGCCGGGCTCCAAGACCAGCCTCCAAGATCCATGGACAATGAATGGTGATTCATGTTTAGGGCAAATTCTTTATCGGAGCTCCTACTTTGGAGTAACCCGTACCTTCTCCCTGTCCTAGATGAGCCCTCAGGCCTCACAGGAGAAAGAGAACCCCAGAAAATGAGGGGCCAATGCCGGCTTCTCAGGCCTCCCCCAGTCCCCAGGATTCCTTGAACACCGCAGACAGCTTGTTACCAAAGTCCATCAGATGAAAACCTAAAAAAGCCCGCGGACTGCCACTAAAATAGGCCCTTGCTCTGCGTACAGCTGTAAGGGACCCAGATTCAGTGACTCCATTGTTCTTAAAACGGAATGTGGTCCGGATAAAGCACAGAGGGCTAGAAGCTCCCGGATGTAAGTAGGGTTGGACCCTGATGTGCCAGTGGATGAAAGACTAAATAAGGAAGAAGAATGGGATACAGGTGAGGAAATTGCTACACATCTGTGTATCCACTCAGTGCTCATGAGATACTGGCACTTGGGGAAGCTGGGGTGGCTCAGAGGGTTAAGTGCTCGCTTTGCAGCCCCTGAGTCCGAGGATCGAATCCCAGGCCCGGCCCATGCGGACCCACATGCTGAACTGGGGTGTGCCCCCATTCAGTTCTTACCGGGGCCTATTCGGGAGGCTCCCGGCCCAGTTCCTGCCCTGCGCAGCCCCGCACCCACCTGTGGAGTAAAACTATATGGAAAACTGATGCTGTCAACTATAGAGACTGCTCTGAGCCCTCCCTCTTCTCTCTGTCTGTCTCTCTCTGTCAAAAAACAATAAAAATAAATCTTAAAAAAATGAGATACTGGCACTGAGCAGACACACAGACGTGTAGCACAGTTTCCTCACCCGTAAGGGATTTATGATACAGGCAAGTAAATAAAATACAAATAAGATTAAAATAGAGTACATGACCAAAGCAACAGCAACAACAAAGTGGAACACACAAAAAGAGCACATCAGACAGCAACACCCCTGACATGCAGAGGGGCAGTGAGGACACTGGGCTTCCTGTGACAGATGACAGGTGACGTGGCTACCTGGGGAAGGAGGCAGCATGGCAAGGAAAGCAGAGGAAGGGAGAAAAATGTCGAGCTCCACGCATGACAGTGGGACTCTGCAGGGCACATCTGAGGGTGTGCTCAGGCTACCCCTGGCTGAACAACCAGCCTTCTGATTTTCCTGAGGCTCCGGTTGGCAAAGACATCTAAGGCCTTGAGTTCATGCTCCTGGGCCCACTTCCTCCTTCTGTGCCTGCTGGTGCTTCTGGGAGTGGCTATTTTCTCCTCTAGCAGGAAATTACTGTTACTGTTCACACGACAAAGGAACCAAGCGGCACTCGGGAGATAGGAGTCACAAAGCTTTATTTACGCCGGAGGGCTCAGAGGAGTGTTTTTCCTAAGTTTGAGCCCCAACTGCAGGGAGTATCAGGCTTAGATAGGGAGAATTTTACTTGGTTACTTTCTATGATAAGTTCTCTTTTCCCACCGTCATACATCTCGGTTTGGGAGATGCAGGCACCAGGTGCTGGGAGAGGGCAAGGCCGCAGGTGCAGGGAGTGAGCAGGATCTGCAGAAGCAGACGAATGGACGGCAGGGAGCAAGGAAGACAAGATGTGCAGAAGCAGAGGCTTAATTGCAAGTAGCGATACGGGGCTTTGCCCACATCATTACCAGCCCAATTTGAGGAAAGGCCTAAGGCTTTCTCAACTGCGAGGTAGCTTTTCAGTTAAAATTCCAGGCTGTGCACAGTCTTTGGAATAGTCCCTGAGACCCAACCTTTCAAAATGACTCTGGTTGTTACCAGAATATTCTCAGAGATGCGTTCTGCTGTAGGGCCTGTGCGAGGCTCTTTCCTCCTTCTGTAGAGATGCCGTTGAATGCAAGGCTAGGAAGGAAAAGGTGTGGCAAATTATTAGAGACTCTATGTTGGCCTTCCAGCAACCAAAGCAGCCGGGGAAACTCAGCCTGGTGGGGGGGGGGGGGGCCCTGCCCGGCTGACTCTGTCTCTCCAGCTGACGAGCAGGCTTTGTCGCTCCAGAGCCCATGCTCAGAGCATGGGGTCAGGTGCAAGGCTGGTCACAGAGAGGCCAGGCAGGAAACGGAACACTGGCGAGACCAGGTCCCAGGGCAGACAGGAGGCCCGGGAGGCCCAGTGAGCTCTGCTTCAGAGCGCTGACGCTTTCGAGGTGCCCGTCAAGGCGAGGTGGAGCAGTTTCCTCTGTTCTCAGCGAGAAGGAACTCTGCTACGGCCCCCACCATCTCAGACTCTCTCTCACTGGCCGTAAGAACTCAAGCAATGAGGAACCCCCAGGGCTCGGAGGTTTGGCCAGAAGCTAAGTCATGTCTATATACAGAGATGAAGGGTCCCCTCTGTCCCAACACTGTGCTGAGCAGGTTTATCTGGACTTAATCATCCCTCCCCACTCCCATGGGGCCTGGGGAGACAGCTGAGGGACTGGCAATGTCTTCTGTCTTGAGCTGGGTGGTGGTTGTATTGGTGTGTGTGTGTATCAAACCACCAAGCTGAACACTCAAGAGTGATGTGCTATAACGGATACCTCTTATAGGGCTATAAAAACATTAAAAAAAATTTGCAAACGCAAAAACCTCCCGGACTAGGAAAGCCAACATTCTCTTCCCCTTGGCTCCTCCCCGGGCATAGCAAGAGGCTGGGGGACCAGGTTGGCCGCTGGAGGTGGCAGGCTGCTGTTACCTCAGGTTGGTCAAGCTGGGGTGGTCCCTCAGGGCGTCTGCAAAGGCCTTCGCTCCTTCATCACCGATGCTATTGCCCCACATCCTGAGGGCAGAGGCAAGACCGTGAAGGTTAGCACATACTCAGTCCTTATTTATTTCCTGTGGGTGGTCACGGCTGGATTCCACATGCAACACGCAGAGGTTGCATGCATCCCTGGAGCTGGGGCCTGGAGATGAATTCCCACACCAGCCCCAGAATGAGCCACCCTGGATTTCACATTCGAAAGGAAAAGTAAGGATACAGAACAGTCGAAGCCTTGTGGACAGAATCCATCAGCAAGCTGCACACGGTGCTCAGAGACACGAAACGGGGTGTTACACACACGTATGGGTTCATCTCTACTCACCCAACCTCAGTGATTGACTTGCTGTTCTTCACAGCCAGCGCCAGGCACTTCCCTCCTTCGCTCGTGATTTTGTTTTTCCCCAGTCTGCACAGGGAGTCGTGCGCACGTCAGACTGTGGCGGTCCGGGGACTCAGCCACCCTCATCCCCAGCACAGAGCCCTCTGGTCCCTCTTGGGAGGAATGGCCTTTCTCCTGGGACCCACAGCGGCTCCCAGCCAGTCAGGACTCCTCTCCAGGAGCTGGTCCCGATCTCTGCAGAAACAGGGACCCAAGCCTCCCCGGGTTCTTTAAATGACCTCTGGGGTGTCACTCCTTTCAATCAGCAGACCAGCCGGGTTCTTACTTCAATGCAAATGGTCAAGGTGTGTGTCCCCGGCCCCAGGGCAGCACCTGGGACTCCTCCATACCCAGTGCACTGTCACCTATGGTAGGATATTGCTATGGCAGGGCCAAGGATCAAGCTCTTGCATGCAACTAGGCGACGTGCTATGGTCTGAATGTGTGTGTCCTCCCCAGAATCCAGATTCCCAAGTCTGAACCCCCAGGGTGATGGTCGGAGGAGATGGTAGGACATAAGGGTGGAGCAATCATGAGCGGGATTGGTGACTTATCAGAGACCTCAGCGAGCTCCTTTGCCCCCTTTCCCACCAGGTGAGGACACAGCGAGGCCCCATCTATGAACCAGGAATCGGGCCCTCACCTGACACCTAATCTACCAACACTTTGATCTTATACTCCCCTGCCTCCGGAACTGGGAGAAATAATTTCCCAGTGTTTAGAAGCCTGACAGGCATTTTGTTCTAGAAGCCTGACTGGACTAAGGAGGAGCTTCCTTGAGGGGAAAAGCCTCCTCCAGAAAGGAGGGTGGTTGTGGCCTTTATTCCTGTCTGTCGTTAATGAAATCAAGATGCTACTAAGTGTGCCCTTCACCACCAGCGGCTCTTTGAAAGTCCGAGCCTCACCCACGGGTCATAAATCCTACGTGTGGCCACTTGCCTTCCATACACAGCGTTCTCGTTTGACCAATAAGGCCCCGAGGCAAGCAGAAGAAGGCTTCGGGGAAGAGCACTTTGGGGCGACAGTAATTCTGTTTGTCTAATGAAGGGTGACCAAGAGACGCAACTGAAGAGCCGGCCACGTCCGCCCCACTTACTTCAGGTGTGTGAGGCGCTTGCATTCATCCAGGATGCTGGCGATGTACCTGGCTCCCACGTCAGTGATCTGGTTGTTGTACAAGCTTCAAGAGAAAGCACAGCCATGAGACTCCCTGGCTCCCAGTGTCATCTTAATGACACCCATTTTTAAAAATGAGTGTGTGCTGCCTGATTTCTGAAATCTGGGTTGAAAGGAGATAGGAAGGGCATGTGGAGACCAGAATTTGGGGCTCTAGGGTCTCACAGGCTGGGTGCAAAACGACTCTGTCACCTTCTCCAGCTCTGGGACCTTTCTGTGCCTGTTTCTCCAACTTCATGCAAGGCCAAGAGAGATAGCTCCCTCACAGGGCTGTCATGAGGATTCTATGAGACCACTCCCAGCCCTCGCAGGTCAGTGCTCGCTAAATGGCAGGTGATGGGTAATGTTAGACGACGGTAACAATTAGCGGCTTGAGGGGAAACGTTTCTAAGTATTGGAACCTCCTCAGTGTCCACCTGGTAGTCATTTCACCACTCGACACCAACTCAGCAATACGCAGAGAGAAGTTGAAAGTGGTAACCAGACAGGATGAGAGGGTGCCACCGTCACACAGACACCCAAGTTGAAAGGCAGCCCGGAATCACGTGCTTCAGTGTCCTCGTTCCTCAGCTGAGGGGGCGGAGACCCAAGGAAGCTGCGTCCAGCTCCCATCAGCAGGGGCTGTGTAGCTGGCTGGCCTGGCCCACGCCTTCTTCTCTCAAATCCCAAAATTCAAGGCTCTGAAACCCCCCCGTTTTTCAAAACCCTTCTGGCAACTGATATGGAGCTATTCGTGATCTTGATCCCAACTGGTTTGAAATTCATACATTTTGCGGCAGAAATATTAAAGTATTTGGGGTAAAGGGGGTACTGCCTGAGACCCCAGTGATGATGTCACTACTACATAGCACGTGCACTGAATTCTGATTCGTGTCTTGGCCCCAGGACTCTGCACGAGGGATCATGGACCCATAGCAGTGAATGACAGCCTGGATGGATCTTGAGATCATCATGCGAAGTGAAGTAAGTCAGAAAAAAAAGTCAAGAACCATATGATGTCACTCCTATGTGGGATCTAAAACTGAAGCAACAAAGGGACAAGACAAACAGAAACAAAAACTCATAGACGCAGACAACAGTTTCGTGGTTACCAGAGGGGAAGGGGAGGGAGGGAAGGTCAAATACATGGTGATGGAAGAACGGGCTCTGGGTGGTGAGCACACAGGGCAGCCCCTCGTAGATGATGTATGACGGCATTGTACACCTGAAACCTATATAATTTCACCAACCAATGTCACCCCAATAAATTGAATATGTAACAAAAATGAAAAACTAAACAGTATTCTAATGTTTATAAAACACACCTCCAGATACGTTCCTTGCACCCCCGACCCCTGGTCCCGACTCATACAGCCACTTGCCTCTATTAGGATCCCAATAACACACATGAGGAGGCTGAGGCCCCGCGTGACTTCCTGACTTGCTCACAGAACAGGCTGCTGGCCAAGCCAAAAGCAGGACCCAGGACTCCCCGGGTCCCGCCCAGTGCTCTACCTGAGTCACCCACGTGAATGGCAACTTCCTACTGCTCTGTGTTATTACTGTGAAGCTGACCCCGGGTTCTGGAGAGATACGTACCCTAAAAACGTCAGAATGTTGTACTTGGTCAGCTCTTCATACAGCACCTTTACCCCACTGTCAGTGATCTGGTTGACACTGAGTCTGAAACAAAACAGCAAAGACAGTTACAAATCAGGGCAGCCGCTCACTGTGAGCGGCATTCATTCCAGGGGGGCCCGGAAGCCCGGAAGTCCTGCAGTTTCCCGGCTATAAAGGCCCCCTGAGAGGTTGGCCATAGCGGTCAGCCAAACAGCCCCAGGTCACGGCGGGGACCACAGAGTCCCCCAGAACCAGCCCATCCGCGAGGCCACTACACAATGCTGATTCAACACAAGGACAGCAGGGGTGTGAGGACCGCCACCTCTGATACCCGCCGTGTGTGGTGGCTCTGGGGCCACGGCATTCGGAAGTGTGTGCAGCTGCATTTAGTGGTTACAAAGCTGGGGAGAGAGGGGCCCCCATCTTGCCAGTGGGGCCACAGAGGTTAGGCATCCTGCGAAAAGCAGAGCGGTCCTCACAAGAACCATCCCACTCCAAAGGTCATCAGCCTCCCCAGCCAGAGACACAGTCAGTGACAGCTGACTTGCCCCCTGAAAAGGTCAGTCAAGGGTGACTGCTCATCGGGTGTGGTTCTGTGTGCGAAAGCACCAGTGGCAACAGAGAAACACCAGAGGTGTGATCAGAAGATGCGGAAGTGGCAAACTCTACCGTCCAACTCCTCTTTGATGCAAAATGCTGCCTGGATAGGCCAGGCTTACAGAGGGGGGCAGGAAAAGGAGGCATCTGGTGCTGGGCATCTCGTGGAGAAAGGCTGGCTGCACACTGGAAATCTCTCTACGAAATCCCGCTACTAGCAGGTACTTCAATGTGGCTGAAATGTGAAATAGTTTCTTTCTTACCAGGCATGCCTCATTTTACTGTGCTCCACGGATACTGTGGTTTTTACAAAGTGAAGGTTTGGGGCAACCCTGCCTTGAGCAAGCCGATTGGCACCTAAAAGATTACGACTTGCTGCAGGCTCAGATGATACCTCGCATGCTTTCACAATAAAGTATTTTTAAAATTAATGTATGTACATTTTCATAGACACAGTGGTATTGCACACAATAGACTACCATATAGTGTAAACATATATGCACTGGGAATCCAAAATGTTTGTGACTCACTTTATTTGCTGTATTGTAGTGGTCTGGAACCGAGCTCACAGTATCTCCGAGCTACACCTGTAATCTCGGTAACAAACTACCCTGACCTGCTCAATCCTTCACACCATCATGTACATGAGGCTGAAGGACAAGCAAGGCTCGGGGGTGAATTGGAGTGAAGGACGAGGTGAGGGTCAGGGGTGGGGTGAAGTAATAGACCAGTGGTCATCACACTTTTTCTGTCAACAGCCACATTGCAAATATTTGAGGCTCTGCAAATATTTATATATTGCCTATTGCGTCAGTTCTCAAATATGCATATGTTCTCTACTGTCACCACTCAACTCCATAATGTGAAGCAGCCAATAGGTAAGCAAATGGGTGGGGTTGTGTCAAATTGGGCTCATAGCTGATCTTTGTAAAGCTTGATTTTTAGGCCACATGATCAGTTCAGAGATCTGGACCCCTCGCCCCATGGTACCCACCTTGGTACACAAATTCATATACTTGCTTAAAATATTATGAGACCCTTTTTGTGACCTCTTTCTTTACTTCTTTCTGTCTGTCTTTCTTTCTTTCTTTCTTTCTTTCTTTCTTTCTTTCTTTCTTTCTTTCTTTTTTTCTTTCTTTCTTTTAGCTCATCAAGCTATCGTTTCTGTTAGTGTATCTTATGTGTGGCCCAAGACAAGTCTTATTCCAGTGTGGCCCAGGAAAGCCAGAAGGAAGGCATCGAACAGGAAGCTAATCAAGAGTCAGCATCTCTATTGAGACTGCTGGCAGCTCAGGGTTGCTGGCTTTGGGAATGAAAAGTAACTGATGCCAACTAGCACAAAGTCTGCTTTTTGTGCAGTCAGCCAAGCTTTCCAAGGGCTATCGTTGAGCCTCATAGGAATCTCACAAGGTAGGTTCCCATAACCCAGCTGTGTGACCTGGAGCAACTGATTCACTTCCTTGTACCTCTGCTTCCACATTTGCCAAAATAAAGACAATGACAGTACCTGCCTTATAGGGGTGTCAAGAGGATTAAATCCAGGGGAAGCCGGGATGGCTCAGTGGGTTAAGCGCTCACTTTGCAGCGCCAAGGATCGGGGATCGAATGCCGGCCCCAGCCCGCGCGGACCCATATGCTGAACTGGGAGCTCCCCCAGTTCAGTTCTCTCTCTCTCTCTGTCTCTGTATCTCTCTCTCTCTGTCAAAAATAAAAATAAATAAATATATATATATATATATATATATATATATAAAGAGGATTAAATCTGGTAATATTTAAATGATCCCTCCATTCTCAGTAAATGCCAACGTTATTATAGTTGACCCTTGAACAACATGGGTTTGAACTATGTGGTTTTTTTTTCTTCAGTACATATACTTGAAAAACTTTTTAGAAGTTTGCAAAAATTTGAAAAAGCTTTCTGACAGCCACATAGCTTAGAAATATCCAAAAAAATAAGAAAAGGTTACGTATGTCACGAATGCATAAAATATATGCACGTATTTTCTCTTATGATTTTCTTAATAACGTTTTCTTTCCTCTAGCTTACTTTGTTATAAGAATACAGTACCAGTATACAATACATATCAGATACAAACTATGTGTTAATCAACTGTTTATGTTATCGGTAGGGCGTCCAGTCTACAACAGGCTATTAGGATTAATACTTAAGTGTTTGAAGAGTCAGAAGTTATATGTGGATTTTCAATTTCGGGGGGTCAGCACCCCCAAGCCCTGCATTGTTCAAGAGTAAACTGTACAGTGATGCCTTGGAATTTGAACTTAATTCGTCCCAGAACCCTGTTTGAGTTCCAAAACGTTCGCGTTCCAAGATGAGTGGGAGTTCGGATGAAGCTTCGGGCTGTACAGTCCATACATCCCACGCGAACACGTGTTGGCGTTTGGATTCCGAAGCAGCGTTCGGATTCTGAGGCAAAATTTGCTTGATTTTTTTCGTTTGGATTCCAAGTTGTTTGAGTTTTGGGGCATTCAGATTCCAAGGTATCACTGTACTGTAATTGGTAAGAGAGGAGCATCTGTTTTTACCAGCGGAGGACACAGGCTCAGAGAGGTTAAGCCACTTGCTCAAGAACACCCAGCCGGGGCTGATCCAGGTCCGCCTGACTCAGAAGCTTTGCTCCGGGCCCTCCGCCAACCCTGAGACAGAGAAGGTCCAGAGGTTCCAAGACGGTGGTCATGATTCCCAGGGTCATTCCAGAGATCCCCACCAGTGACGCGGGTCCTGCTGCCCCCCGGCCTTGGCCCACCCCAGCCCTGCCATTGCTCCCAGTACCCGGCGGCCTCACCTGATGACGGTGAGGCGGCTGAAGCAGGGCCGCAGCTCCCGCACGCCGTAGTCATTGAGGTTGTTGTTGTCCAAATCGAGTGCGAGCTGCTTGCGGAAGTGATGCAGGACGAACGACAGGGCGCTGCAGTCGGCCGGGTAGGCGTTGCAGTAGGTCAGCTTGAGGTAGTTGGCGCAGATGCCCCGGGCCGCCAGCTGCCCCACCTTCTCGCTCTGCGTCTCGTAGATGCAGCGCAGCATCCAGACGAAGGTGGGCATGGCCTGCACCTGGTTGAAGTCCCCAGACTGAACGCGGGGCAGGTTCTTCATGTGGGCGCGCAGGCTGGCAGACAGGTGTGCCCACAGGGCCTTGCGCTTCCTCCTCAGGGCCTCGGCGGGCACCAGGTGCTGCAGGAGTTTCTGTTTGGTTTTGGACAACAGCCCACACAGGAAGAGGTTCGTGAACTGGAAGTGATCCCTGTTCTTGAAGGGGTCTTCCCTCACCAGGCCCCTGTCCCCCAGACACTGGAAAGGGACGTGGGGCCAGCAGGATGTCGCAGCGGCCTCCCTGGGGCGTGCCCACTCCTGGAAGAAGCAGAGCAGCTCCTGAGTGCTCACCTTGTCGTCCAGCACGAGGAAGAAGGCGGTAAAGAAGGCCTGGAGGGTGAGGTGCAAAAATTCATAGGACTGCTGGTCCTCCCCGAGGCCCGGCTCGGGCACGGCCCTCAGGAAGCCCAGCCGCAGGTCTCCCTCCTGCATGTCGGAGGCCCGCACCTGCTCCGGGCTGAACACAAACAGGTTCTTCTCCATGCCCCAGTGGGCCACCCGCCCCAGGGAGTGCAGGGCGTCCCGGCCGGCTCGGAAGGTCTCCGTCTGGCTGCGCGTGTTCCTCTGTACCAGGCTGGTGGGGTGCGTCCTGTTCAGGTGGACCTCGGTGACCAGCAGGAAGACATCCGTCAGGGTCACCGCGCACTCGGGCAGCTGCGGGGAGCTGTCAAACGCGCCGTGGAAATGCTGGAAGCAGCGGAAGATGATCCAGCAAAAGAGGGGCACGGCGCACAGGCTGCAGAGGTTGGGGTTGGCTTCCAGCCTGTCCAGCAGGCGGGCCTGCATGGCCCGGTCCGGGAACATCCTCCTGGTGTAGGCCCGCAGGTGGCTGGTGGAGAAGCCCCGGAGAAGCACCCTCTTCCGAAGGAGCTGCCGTGGGATCTCGATGCCCGTGCGGGCCGTGAGCAGCTTGGCGGCCCCCTTGAGCAGCGTCCCGCTGAGCAGGTTGGCCAGCAGGACCAGGGGGTGGGCGGGCTCCCAGGGCGAGGACGTGTCGGGCACACGGCTCAGGTCGAAGTCTGAGTGCAGCTCATCCAGGCCGTCAAAGGTAAAGAGGGCCCTGTGGGGAAAGCGGAGCAGGAAGGCGAACACCGTCTCGGGGTCCTGCTCTGGGTAGCAGTAGTGCTTGAAGAGCAGGTCCTGCAGGCTCAGTGCGTCGCTGTCCTTGAAGCAGCTGAACATGCGGCAGCGGAAGTGGAAGAAGAACGTGAGCTCCGTGTCCAGCTGGCCCGAGGCCCAGAGGCTCTGCAGCCGCTGCAGCAGCATGGACTTGCCCACGCCCGCGTCACCCAAGACGAAGGTGGTCTCGCCCTGCTCGTTGAGGACACCGCTGGAGTGGTCCAGGAGGCAGGCCAGGCTGCCCAGCATGCCCAGACTCTCGTTGCTGAAGCCCACCAGCTCCACGATGCTGTCCGTGTACAGCTCCTCCAGGGGCAGCTCCTCCTTCTGCCCGTAGCTCAGGATGAACTTGGAGTCCCGGCCCAGATGGTGTCGCAGCTTCTGGGTGTACCTGCTCACTGGAGGGAGAGGTGAGGGACCCCAGAGAGAGAGAGAGAGAGAGAGAGGCTGAAGCCAAACGGTATCAAACAGGGAGGCCTGGGGAGAAGAAGCAGGCACACAGACAAACCCACGGCCCGGACCCTGACTGAGGCCAAGGGCTAAGACTCCTCGAGCGCAGTCCCCCAAGACTCAGAGAGCCAGGGCTCCCGTACCCACGGGTCCTCAGGCCTCAACATCTCTTCCTGACCTCAGCATCAGCCGGCCCGAGGCCCACAGACTTCAACGGCCATCAGTGTCTGAGACAGGCTCCTGTATTCCTCTGCACAAGTTGTCACTGAACTCCAGTGACAAACGGAAGCTCCCTCACACTCCAGGGCCACACCACATGACCCTGCCTGCCGCCCGACCCCAACCCCAGGGCCCCGGTCAAATAGCTGGAGCCAGTCCCCACCGAAACGCGTATAGTTGAAGAAATCGCCCTAACGTTTCTAACACTGCTCTTGAAACAACATGTAGCCTCACAAAACTGAACGCCAAAACTTTTGGTGATGAAATGCAACATTGGATGTCAATCTGAATTACAATCTGTGCCTCAGCTGAGTAAACGCAGGAGAAGCCAGCCTTCTTATGCCACGCAGAGCATGTCAGCCCTCTCTCCGAGCTGAGGCCCGGGCATCACAGACGCTTAGCACGTGCCCCAGGGTGAGCCCGGAGCCTGCCCCAGGGGAGTAGTAGATGCAGTAACATGCTTACGTGGCGACCACACTCTCACAAACCAGAGCTGTGAAATGGGTCTGATGCCGGGAGGGAGGTGGCTTGTCCCCACACAAAAGGATGATCCCTACATTTCTTTAAAATCGTTTTTGGATTGTAATTATAATTTGAATAAATATTAGACACACATGCACATTTCCAGATGTACTATAATCCTTCCCCATCATTTAGTCCAACTGGATTGACTGCTTAAAATGTGTGAACTGAGATAATTTTCACACCATAACACTCACCTATTTTACAATCGGTATTGTGAACTCGCTGATGATTTTTAGTGAAATTACAGTTACCCAGACGTCACTCCATTCCAGTTCTAGAACATCTCCGTCAAAAGCCCATTTGCAGCCAATCTCTGCCCCCATCCTGGCCCTAGGCAACCACCCTTCTGCTTTCTGTATCTACTAATTTGCCTTTTCTGGATGTTTTATACAAACGGAATCATATAATAGGTAGTCTTTCACATCTGGCTTCCTGTAGAGTGAACGATACTTTAAAAGCTATTAAAATAGCTGGCTAAAGGAAGCAATGGAGAAGTCTTTTGAAAGAACTACTCATCGTGGGAATGCTTTTCTTCACGGGGGAAGAAAACAGTGAGGTGGGAAGAGTAGGAAGACTGAGAAGCTGGCAGTAGGCGGCAGGTAACTGCTGGGGTTTGGCCCTGACACTGCTGGTTGGCCTGGTTTCCCCTAAACACGCACTAGTCTGGGACACTGTCCTTTGTTTTTGTTTTCAAAGGCAAACGGGGTTCTTTAGAAAGTGTGGGACCTTAGTGCTGGCATGTCGCCAACAACTGTCTCAAAGTGGAGAGAACACAACCGCAGAAAGGAGACCCTCTGGGTCCAGAACAGATTGGGCCCCGAGCGCGTGTCCACACACCACCTGAAACTATAGTCGTCATCACCACTTGCAACGACATATTCATGTGATGGTTTACTATCCATGTCCTGCATGGGCCTCGGAGGTCCTGAGGGCAGGAACCACCCCTGTGTCTGCTCCCCATTGTGCCCCTGGCATCCGGCACGGGTCCTGGCACACAGAAGGTACCTCATTAACACCTGTTGAACTGATCCATTAACTAAGGGTGTGCTTTGGAAAGGACTGGCTGTCAGAGGTGATCGAAGAGTACTCTGCATCGAATCAAATCTGGAAAGATTTTTAGAAGGGAAGAAAAGGCAACCTTGAATTTGTGCCAACATGAGGATGTCTACTTCTGTCAGAACAGGAAGTGAGCAAGAGCGCAGAACAGGGGCTGTTCCCACACTTCCACGGGCCGCTGCATAAGCCAGACCAGCTCCATGTGGTCACTGCAACCACCGTCTCCTGTGCTGCACAGTACCCTGTGCAACAGGGACCAGCCCTTTTCTAACAGAAACACAGCTCCAGGGCCGGCAGCCTGCGGTGGAAGGCAGGTGGACCGGCTTTCTTGCCCTGCTGGGCCTACACACTACAGAGGGGCCCAAGCCCCTGGGTCTCTTTTGCTTGGTGTCTGCCATCCCCCTGGGCTCGTACCTGGGTCAGTGTTGACAACAGCTTTGCTCTGAATGAGCGGGGAAGGGGCGAAGCCGATCTCTGCCAGCCAAGGCCCGAGGTCCACGTAAGCATCTGGGAGTTGCTGGAGCACGTAGAGGAAGAACTCGGCCACCTCCTCGCCCTTGCTCTGGACCAGGTCCAGGATTTTGCGGACCTGGTGGCAGCACAAGCAGGAGGGTGTGAGCTAGTGGTGTCCTCGCTGGGGAAGGACCCTACAGCCAGGTTCCGGGCTCTTACTGCAGCCTGGTGCTGACCAGTCCACCCAGCCAGCGTGAGATGCTGTGTGTCGAAGGCCTACAAGGTGTGGAACGGGGCACCTTAGCTAGAAATAAAACCATACAGCTCTGAGCAACCTAGAGGCTCCCACAAGCCTCAAAGTGCAAAGACTCACAAGTTGAGCCGTGCCCACCGCTGGCATTCCCTGTGTCTCCTTTTCCCTCTTGACCTAACGCTACTGCTCTCCCAGAAAGAGTGAGGCGAGAAAGTCACCCCTGGGCCACAGAGCTAGGAGATGACAGCCCCCTGTGTAAGTCATACCTTTCAAAAGGGCTTTTTGTGTCATTAAAAATGCAGTGAGCAGTTCTCCAGCGCTTCGGGGCCCTCAATGAACAGCACTGCTAGTGCTGTATGCCGATTTCTATTTCTCTCCTACTCATTTAATGCGACTTTTAAAAATGGGTTGTTTTGAACTAACGCACAGAACCCAGAGAGCTGAGAGCTAAAAAGATAAAAAGGTCTGCTTGACACCAACATAGAGGTAGGACACGTAATTGTGTAATAAGCCCGTAACTCCAGCCTTTATGTGCTAGCAATGACCCCAGTGGGAAAGTCTGCCCAATGTCCTAAACTCCCAAAGTTCTTCACTCAGGTCGCTTGGGCGAAGCCCCTTCTGGCGACCACGCCTCGCATCCTGCCCACATGCAAGCACCTTGTCGGGCTGCGTGGGGCAGGCACCCACGATCTCCGCGTCTTCGGCCGAGAAGTAGTCATTCTTCAGCAGGTTGTCCACCAGACACTGAGTGTGTTGGATGTGAGTGACCAGAAGTTCACGGCCGATGGTCAACAATTTAATGTGGGCGTGAGACTTGGATAGGATTAGTTCCATCTCACTGTGGCCCTGCTTTTCCATGCTTACAGGTGCAAGCGGCTGCTTTTTCCAAATTCATCTTTGTCTACATATGTCTCCCTGGCAGAAGGGCAGCCAGGATCAAGGGCCCCTGCCTCTCAGTGTAGCCCCTGCAGAGACAAATGAGATCACCAACAAGGCAAAGGTCATGGGAAAGGTGCTTCTCTCCCTCTCCTTTCGATCCTGGAATTTGTCTCCTCAGCAGGAGGGAGTCAGTCATGCTTAGGACATTGATCAGAGATGTATTCAAGAAGAAAATGATTGAATTGCTTCGGCTTTTGGGTTCCATTGCTAAGGTAGGTGGCTAGAGATAGACAACCCTGTCTGTCCCTGTTTGTTTTGTTAGACAACCCTGTCTGTCCATTTGTTTTGTTTAGCAAAACCTTTTCATTACTCTGGTTTTTAAGTGTACCTCAATCCTAGATGTGGGTAGGCCTGGAAAGGTACATTATTTTCCACAAAGAGCTTAACTAGGTTTGGAGGTTTCTGCATGCTAGAAGAGAGGAGAGAGCCCAGAATTGAGAGCAGTGGAGCCCTGGGGGTGGATGAGAGAGAATCTGAACACAGAACGGCCTCAGAAGAGAGAGCCAGCGTGACGTCTCCTGTGGTCGCCAGAGCCCGGGAACCCGGGAGCAGTGGCGTAGCCCTGTGTATAACCCCACCCCCGCTGTCCTATCCCTTTAGCATAGGCTGCTACTTGTAGGCACCTGGGGAAATGAAGGAGGAGGGATGTTGTGTGCAAAGGGAAGCCAGGCAGAGGGAAGGCAAGAGGGAGAATTGGCACGGCCCTCCAAGTGGTGGGTGACCAGGAGAATCCATGTCCCTGGACATGCTAGGAAACCCCATACATGTGCTGACCTTCCTGTCTGGGTAGGAACAGGGACCTAAGCTACTTGCATATTAAAAAATATGAATAACTTGGGCTCATCTAAGCTACCCCCAAATTGCACTGATTTCTTTTTTTTCTTCTTCTTTTGTAAAAGATTTATTTTATTGTTTTTGACAGAGACAGAGAGAAGGGGAGGGCCCAGAGCAGTCTCCACAGTTGTACATTATCAGTTTTTAACATGGTTTCATTCCACACAGGTGGGTGGGGGCCGTGCAGAGCGGGAACTGGGCTGGGGGCTGCCCGCATGGGAATCCCAGTTCAGCATATGGGTCCGCATGAGCTGGGGCCGTGATTTGATCCTCGGTCCCTGGGGCTGCCAAGTGAGCACTTAACCCGCTGAGCCATCCCGGCTTCCCCTGCACTGATTTCTTATAAGATCCCTCAGCCACTTCTGCAATCATCCTTGTGTATATAAAATGGGTCATAATCTTCAAAGTAGAAAAGCCCTAAACCGGCCACTTAGTCCTTCTAGGTAGGAAAACTCATACATTCTAGAGAGAGAGTTTTGAAATTTTTTTTATTGTTGAGATAAAAAATAAAATTCATAGACCTCTAAACACTGTCAACATCATTAATGTATGTTTCAAAAGCCCACATCTGTTAACATTTAAATCCAGTGGTTCTCAAATGTTTTTCCATCAACTCACACGTGAATGTCCTGGTCTTTGATATGCTTCCATTTTTCCCTTTTTGCCCATCAGGTTGCTAACCACAGCGAGACTTATAGAGATTCTCAGCAAGACCTCACACAATCACTTTTCCTTTTATAACCTGGGTGACTTGAGTGGGAAACATAACTCAATAGAAGGGCAAAAGTGCCTTACCAAAAAAGAATGTGAAGGTATGAAAATCCTTCTTCAGTCACTATTCCACTAAAACTGCTTATTTATTAGATATCAATTTAACCTTTTCTGTGGCAGTCAGTTCTATGACTCATTTTAGGATCCATCGCTTTAGAAAATTGATTCCCTCAAGGGGTACCGGATGATAATGTTAAATTTAAATTGGCGTTTAAAAATACCTTTTTAAGTTTCTGGCATCGGTCTCTGACGTCAGACTACTTTATAACAACATTCTCACCTTAAATCTTCAATTTCCAATTTTTTTCTGGATCTGCAAAGTCAAAGAAAAGATGGTAAGGAATGGTAAATAAATGAATGACGTTAGCGTCAGGAGAAACTGGCAGGGCAGCAAGGCTGAACTCGTAGAACTTCAAGGCACTTAGTATGTCTCTCCCAATGGGAACGCCCGTGGTACTTTATCCCCACCTCTTTAACAGGATGCAGTACTTTCTTCCCTAAATTCTTCCTTCAGAATGGTGATGGATAGTGGCAGTGAAGGGCAAAGACCTTAAAACCAGGCTACCTGGTTCCAATCACGAGCTGTGTGATTTAGACACCACCCTGCTGTGTGTCAGTGTTCTTACCTGTGAAACGCAGATAATAACAGCACCTACCTCCCAGGATTGCTGTGAGGATGCAATGGGTTAATAATACACACATGGCGGTGTGACATTTATCATGACCGGGGAGAAAGTGGCCTGGGCCAGGGCTTCTGTCTGGTCCACCTTGGAGACCCCGCATTTGACCATGAGAGACAGTGTCCATCTGGTTAGTCACTAGAAGTCCAGCACGTGGAGGAGGCTAGACATGAAGCTGTCCACTGAAGGAACCTGGAACAGTGCACGACTCACCGCCCATGCTTCCATTCGTCCATCAACGCTCATGGACGAATAAGCGGATTTCTGGAGCTCAGGGATTCACTTAGGGATTGTCACTTGCTGAGTTTACTGATTTGTAGGCACCGGTGTTTTTTTGCTGCACAAAGGCATTTATATTAGCTGCTGCCTTAACAGGTTTAACAGAGCCCAGCTCTCGATTCCTGGAGCACTATCCATACATTCTCTTGGTACAGAATCACCTACTGCTTGTGACAATGCCTCCCAGCCCCCATGCCTACGGGGCTGATATGCAACAGGGGAATGTTATTTTCTTGGTGTTATCCAGGCCTTGAAATAACAAAGTTCCAAAAACACCCTGCTTAGCGTTCATCTCTGAGGAGCCTGTGAATACAAATGTCTTATAATAGTGAAGACTGCCGACCAGAAGACAACAAAGCCCTCAATCAGAAACCTGGACCTGGAACTCTGTAAGTGGGGTTAAGTGCTTACGCAGAAGAAAATGACACCGAGCGGCAGGTCTGGAAGCCAGAGAACATCAGGCGATGGCATTTAGGACGGACACAGAAAATGTCTGGGGCTTCTCAAATGAAAGGCACTCCACAAGAACAAAATATATTAGTCCCCTCAGAGGCTTGTGTGGAAACTTGGCCTTGAGTAAATAAACACTCTGCTGATTACTGGCCAAACCACTTAGCCTGAGACTTTCATTCACCCCACTTGAATGTGTAGCCAGTCAGCAATGGTTAGGGACACGAACTGACCCCGGAGCTTGGCCAAAGGGTACTTGGGATGTGCTGGGGTGACCCTGAGTGGCACTGACAGGCTGGGAAGGTGGCGAGTAAGTTCTCCTGACAGGTAAGCAGACCCTGGCCCTGGCCTGGCCCCGAGCCCTCCCCAGTGCGGTGCTATTTTAGGAGCAGGCCGGCCAGCCAGCTGAGATACATCTGACCTGCTATTTGTTGCCTCTCACTCTGTGAACTCATCAGGACTTCACAGGAGTGAGGAAGAGGTTGGTGCAGACACCCCAAAGCCAGACAACATGCATGGTGAGGTCTCAGCCTCTCATGGCTTGGAAGCTTTTCCGTGATCTGAAAGCTCCAAAAATTAATAGCTTTTCCCCCAAACCTTGTGCCTTTTAAGTGTTGGCAGATTCCCCAGGCGATGAACAAGGCAGGGAAAAGAGCTCTTCAGAGCTACTGGGCTAAAGCTAGAGAGGAAACAGGCTAGCAGCCCTTCCCTGGGCCAGGAGGCCCCCAGAATTTTGCAACTCAGACCCTGACATTCTGATGCACCTACCCCCAACCTGCCTCTGCTCTGTGGGGCCATTTGCTCCTGTTTCCAAGGAGCCAGGAAGGATGAGAATCCGCCCACATCCGTCCATCGAGGTGCCTGCGGAAGGGTGCTGGTGCCCAGGAGGCTGGCACTGGTTGACACACCGCAGAGCAGGTGGCTAGCCAGCAAGACCGGGCCCCACAGCCTGGTGCTGCCACCTTTTGCTTTCTTCTGAGCTCAGTGCCATCATCTGAATACTGAAAATCCTAATTTCTGTCTTCTGAATGGTTTTACACATTCGGACAAGGTTTATAAAGGTGAATATGCAGGGGTTGGTAATGATCTTTTTCTCGTAGATTCCTAATATAGAGGAAAGGTAGCTTTACCAAAACATTCCAAACCTTCCCAGCTCAGGAGGCTCTGCCTGGCCCGAGTTTGGTTCATTCTTTAGCTCTCTCTGCACCCTACTCAATGCCCCCACTTCTGTCCCACCATTGAGCCTTCAAACCTACTGTTCCCTGCATCCCTAAGACTTCACTGAAAAGGCTCATTCATGCAGAGGCAGAGCTCACAGTCCCCTAGTCCTAGGACAGCTTTGCTCGTCTGTCTCCTGCACAGTGTTGCTCTCACCGACAGCACTGACCCAATTTATGACTACTGACTTAGTTCTATGCTTCCTACCCTTACCTCCCCGTCGCCGGCAAACTTCACTTTGCCAGGGCAGGGTCTGTCTGGCACCAGTGGCATCTTCTGATAATAGTTGTCGAATCAGTGTGTTGAAGAACCAAAGCCCCAAAGAGCCAGGAGGCACCACCAGGAGCTGCAGCTAGTAACAGCCTTCGCTCAACAGCAGGCTGGAGGGCCATCCGGCAAAGGCCATCACAGCCACCAGAAAGCTAGACGAGCCCCTGCCACCTCAGAAACGCTAAGGCACCCACAAGTCACTCGCCAGAGGACTTGCTTTTCCAGCCCCAAGTAAGGGATTTCTTAAGGTTGGGAATGCAGTTGGAGCAGCCATGGCACTTTGGATGGGATGTTAGGTCCTGTCCTGTCCCCCTGAGCCCCATCCTGGGGACTGCCAGGCCTGGTTTCTGTCTTCCCAAGGACCCTGCACACCTCTCTGGGTTAAGGTATGATTTATTACCCCCCAGGCCAGAAATCTCAGTGCCCTCAGATGACACTGACCTCAAAATAAGCATCATAATCCAGTGTAATAACGTTAGTCAATAACAGCATCTGGTTTTGACCCTACTCCACCCTACCCCACCCAAGAGACATTACATCATCCAGTGTAAACAATGGTTGAGGTCAAGAAGTTGCAAATCTGGGGTGGGGGTGGGGAGGAGTCCCACTTTTACTTCATGAGCAGGCAGTTCTTTGGAAGCTGGGGCCTTGCATCTAGAAATGCAGTTCTACCAACAGCATAAGCACATCTGCCAGTCAGTTACAGGAAGTAGGCATGGGGAGTGGGGGAGGGGTGAGCACAGAGGGTGGGGTGCTCCCTGAGTGCTGGTTCAGTGCTTAGGAACCAGCACCCTGCTTCAAATCCTGCCTGCAGCACTGTCTTTTGACTTTGAACTAGTCATTTAATCTCATTGAACCTCAGTTATCTCATCTATAAAATGGGGGAAATGTGAACTACGCTATAGGATTGTTGGGTAGATTAAATAAGATAAAAAAGAAAAAGAAAAAGAAAAGCTCCAAACCTACAGCCCTTAGAGCAGTGTTGCACACAGTAAGCCATGTGTTTGCTATTATTATTAAGGGTCTACCAGATTAGATGTATTGTCATTTAATTTCACTTCATCAAACCTCAAACCAATCTTTCCAGGTAGGTAAAGTTATCCCCATTTTATAGAAATAAAATGGAGGCTCATGAGCTTTCAGTACCTTATTCAAAGCCAAACAGCAAGGAGCTGGCAAGACCAGCACTTGAACCCAAGTAATCATCATAGTCATTATTATTAGTATTAGTATAATGACTATTTAGTGAAATCCAGGTGGTGTGCTAAGCACTTTATATCAGTTATCTCATCAAATACTCAACCACTCTGTAAGGAAAGGATTGTTACAAATATTTTACAAAGGACACAGGGTTGGAAAAGTTGAATTTGTTGGCTAAGTCACACAGTAAATTACAGAATAAGGCAGGGACTTGATCCCAGTTCTGATACCAAAACCCATCATTTGTTCCACTAAATCCTGCCTGTCTGGCGTTAGCTATAGACTTTGTATCTCCACTTGAAATTATCAAGGTGCCTGGATTCATATTAAATGCAAAACACTGGCCTTGTTAAATGGAGTCCAGGAATGGCCCCTTCCATGTAAGGACCCATCTACTGTCATGAACTGTAAGGCGTTAGGGCATCCCCACAGAAGAGCCTAGTTTACCGTTCAATTCCTTCCAGAAGGTTTGGTTTGGGGGTCAGAGATAGCAACCGGAGAGTGTGTTAAATCACAAGAAGTTCTGAGTCATTAGACTCTTATCTTTTGAGAATTAGAACAACACAAATATTTTCTCAAGTAAATCATCATCTGCTCACAGATCTTCTACCAGTTTTCCTTAGTGATATGTGACTACCCTGCCCAGGTGCACGTGGCTCTGAAAATATCTACCACGTTACTACATCATCTCTGCCCCTCACCTGTAGGGCAGGGATAACACAGAGAAGGGCAAGGGATAGCAACCTCCTGAAAGAAAGATATCCCAGTGGTGAGTTCATGTTTCATTAAGATAGTCGCCTACCCAAACCTGGTGCTCACTTGGTGCTCACTTTGCAGTTCCATGGGCCATCATTCTGACTAATCTATTAGCTCTTTAAACTATCGTTTTCTAATATGTGGAGTAAAATGACTCTTCAGCCAAACAAATTCCAAAGTGGGAGTTTAGTAGAGGTGCCCTCTTGCCTTTAATGAGGTGCCCTACTGATTCTAATCAAGTGTAACTCAACATCGCCTTGTTGGCTCCACAACAGCATATCCCTTGTCAGGGGATTGTGGCCCATCTGAGTGCCCTGACCCTCTCAGAGTGACAGCATCCCCAGTCCAGTGGGCTCAATGGCTCCCGAGGCTGGGAGGATGGCACAGCGGACTGAGTGGTGGTGAGCTTGTCTTGGTTGGCTCTGCATCAGAATCTGTGCCCCCCGTTGGGTCTGTGACAGTCCTAGGTAAAACACAAGAGTTCAAGCCAGGAACGTCTTGCTTTGACAAACTTCCTTGCGTTGGGTAAATACCACAGTTAATTGAAATGACAGTGACTACTCACAGTTTAGTAAGTCAAGTTTGAAATAAATAAACACTTGCCCCCAATGAGCATTAGATGTGCCGAAGAGTTTGCCTCACAAGTTCAGACACTGTGGGATGGATGAAAGGAGGTCATTGGTGGGAACCCCAAGTGGCTGTGCCCAGAAGAGAGAAGGATGCAGGACTTCCAGAAACCTGCAAAATACCTACAGCTTCTGCGTAACAAAAGTTCAGCACAAGAACTGGGGAGTGCCCCCAGTTCGGTTCTCACTGGGGTGAGACCCTGGCCCAGCTCCTGCCCTGTGCAGCCCCGCCCACCTGTGGAATGAAACTATGTGGAAAAACTGATGATGTGCAACTATGTAGACTGTTCTGGGCCCTCCCCCTTCTCTCTGTCTCTGTCTCTGTATCTCTCTCTATGTCAAAAACAATGAAAAAAAAAGTTCAGCACAAGAAAACATTTTAGCTTTTCTAATTTCATCTTGCCTAGCATTGCCCCCCAAAGAAGCATCCTAAAAGAAACTGGACACTTAAACCTCAAATCCTAGGTTTTTATGTCTTTAATTTTAAATAAATATTGAACTCTTTTCTTTGGATAAAAAGAGACAAGAATATGATATTCTCATTTAATGAAATATCAGCAATTGCATATACACTGTAAACACACTTGGTCTGATACCTACATTATGTCACTGCTTATATTTCTAATGTTTAAAATTAAGTGCCGGTGTTAACTATCAAAGTGATCATCAATGAAACAGAATGCATGCCAGGGTGAAAGATTCAACTGGGATGCAGACAACTGTGACATGTAGGTCCCCTCCTCCCCAGATTCCTAATTGTTCTTAGTCATCTGAGAAGAATTCATTGTTCCTAGGCCAAGAGCCAGAAACAAAAACAGCCAGTCAGGGCGTGGCTTGAGGATGCGGCTAGCATGAGAACCACATGTGTGCCCACGTCACTCTGAGACCCCAGAGATAGCCCAGCTTTTTTTGGAGTACCCCCCACCTTTTTATGTGGCAATGAGGTAAAGAAAGTCTCAAGATTAAAGACTGCTTCCTTTTACCAAGAAATCCATTCCCTGATTTTTTTTAACTTCACTTACAGATAGACTATGAAACTGAAAGGAACAAAGAAACAAAGACTCATGGACACAGTCAACAGTTAGTGGTTACCTGAGGGTAAGGGGAGAGGAGACATCAAATATATGGTGACTCTGGGTGGTGAGCACATAATGCGATACACAGTCAAAACAATGTAGAATTGTACACCTGGAACCTATGTGATTTTTACTAACCAATGTCACCCCAATACATTGAATAATTTTTTAAAAAGAAAGAAAGAACTTCATTCCTCTCATGTGGACTAAAATTGTATTCCAGAGCCATTAATAGCCTCAGTGGGAGAAGCTGGTGGCCTGACATATAGATCGCTAAGCACCCCGAGCCCAGAGGGGTAAGAGGAGACAGACTCCCCCACCCCCAACAGGGCAGGGGGAGAGCGGGGGAATGTGTTTCCAGGGAGACAATTTGGGGGCAAATATTCTCCCTCATTGTGGCTGTACTAAATAAAAAATTGTCGGACACAAATCACCACGACCGTGTCTGAGAACCTCCCAATGACAGAGCCCCTGCCACGTGCCACCTGCCATTCAGGCATTTGATACACATTATCTCCGTTAGCTAGATTAGCCCCCGGAGACAGTTACAGTTTTTGCCCCCATTGTACAGGGCTCAGAAAGGTCATAAAACTGGTCCCTGGTCACGTGTCACATGCAACAGAATCTGAATTTGGGCCCAGGTTTAATGAGCTCCAAAGCTGGAACTTATTTCTCCATTCCACACACACACAGAAGGAAACCCGACTTTTCAGACCCTTTGGTTGTCCACTCTTCTCCCACCTCTCAGCTGCTGTCTGCTTGAAATCCAGTTTTCTTATCTGCCCCGCATATACCGAAGAAGTCTGCCCAGAGGCCCTGCTTGGGGGGCCACAGCTACCTGCCCCCAGCATCTACCTCAGGGTGAGAGTGCGTCCATTCTGTGCACTCCTAATAGCTACCATCGAGTGGTGGTTCTCTGGACATGGTTAATCTTAGATTTCCTTTTGGAAGCAGGGACACTGACCAGCACATCCGGCTTCATTCTGAGCGCAGAAAACCCAGACGTTGGCAAGACGCTGGGTGTTCTGGTTTCCCCCAACTGAATTTCAAATGCCAACAATGGAGGCATTTCCCAGAATGAAGGGGGCATCGCATCCGGTGTTCCTGCTGTGTTTTTCACAACGGGACAAAAGGCTCTTGTGAACATGCTCCTTATTCAGGCGACACTACTAAGCACTGTGCGCAGGAAGCTGAGGGGAGTCCGCTGCCGGGCGCCCCAGACCCACGCAGGACACTGGGCGCTGCGTGGGCACCGTCGGATCAGCGCAGGCTGGACTCCCTCAAGGCCCCTGCCTGCCTCGCCGCCTTATCGCGGCAGCTACACTGGTCCGTGGTTCCCAACCCTGGGTGACCACTGGAATCGCCCGAGGAGTTTCAACAATGCAGAGGCTGCGGTGCTGATGGAATTGGTCTGGGGTCCGGCCTGGGCATCTGGATTTTAAAAGCGCCCCAGGTGATTCGAAGGTCCAGGCCAGATTGAGAAACCCTGCCCAGGGAGAGCCCCGCGGGATAACAGATTCCGATTCTGCTGGCGCTGAAGTTCATGCACTTTCGCTGCATTCCTCAAACTCCGGGTGTCTCCACCCTTTCCCCCCCGGTGCGCATTCCCTGAGTCGGTTAGCATTGCGCTCCGCCTGCAGGATCCCGCCTCCCCGCGCCTCCTCGCTCGCGGGGCCCGGGACCCCTGGAAACCCGTGCCCGGTGCGGACCCCCCTCCCCGGCGCTGGCACTCACGTGGCCGCGGCTATTGCAGAACTCGCAGCAGCGCGGAGCCCCAGCAGCTGCCCGGGAGCGCGCGGTGCCCCCAGCGCCGCAGCGCAGCGACGAGCAGGGCGGGAGCCGCCGCCTGGCGCGCCCGGAACGGGAACTGGCGCGGTTGGCAGCTGCGGCCGCGCCCCTCGGGCTGGCTGGCGCGCGGGGAGGCCGAGGCCGGGCTGGGGCTGACAAGGCGGGGGCGGCGGGAGGCGTGGCGTGCAGGAGGTGGCCTCCGGGAGTCCCCAGGGCGCTCCCTGTCGGAGCTGCCAACCCACCGCGCAGGGCCGAGTGGGCGGGCCCCAGAGTTCGCCCAGGGGTGACACTGGGGACCTCATGACGTCCGCTGGGCTACAGCCTCCGCGAGCCCAGGCCTGTCCCCTGCAAAGTGCCAACCCAGCAGATACAACCGCGGCAACTTCTGGGCAGGACACAGAAACTCTTGTTAAAACGTGACACGTGCTCCTGTGAAAACTAGCTCAGTGATCAAATTTTTTCCATCAGAGCAGATACTTCGCTTTGTACTTTTCAACATCTAAGTTTTTCTTCCCGTCCTTGCATCTGTTCTTGGCAGTGTCCATTGTATGTTCTGTACATTATGCTGGAATGACTTGTAAAGGAGTTTTAAACATGCGAATACATTTTCCCAATAAAACCTTTTAGGTGGGGAAGGTCTGCATAAGGAAGTTATATAGGAGGGCTGTCGGGGGTAAAATCCAGCCATTGTCAATGTACATTGTCATAGTGCATGGCTGGACACTTCCTGGACAGCCCTGGTAGATGCTGTAAAACATTGTCACTCACTCACCCTGAAGTACAGTCCACCATGTGACCACATATACTCATAAATTCAAATTCCCCTTCAAAGGCTGCCTTCCGAGAAAAGAAAAGTGCCTTCATAAATCAAAAATGAAACTGCAAATGTAAAATTGATGGAAAACTGTACATTTCTAAGCACCAACATGCAGACATAGTGCTAATTCCTCTAGTTTGCCCTGACATAAAATAGAAAACTTTTCTTTCAGGATTCTGAATTTCGTCTTCCTTGTCTTTTAAACTCTTGTATTTTCCATATCCTGTTTCTCTGGCTGCCTTCTGAGTAACTTCTTTAGTTCCGTCCTCCCATTCATCAATTATTTTGTAAATACTGAATCTGCTGCTTAACCATCTGTGGTGATGTGGGCAAAGCCTCGTATAGCTGCTTGCAATTAAGCCTCTGCTTCTGCACGTCTTCCTTGCTCCCTGCCACCCATTCCTCTGCTTCTGCTGATCCTGCTCACTCCCTGCACCTGTGGCCTTGCCCTCTCCTGGTGCCTGCATCTGCCAAACCTAGATGTATGATGATGGGAAAAAGAAGAACTTATCATAGAAAATAACTAAGTGAAATTCTGCCTATATATGCCTGATACTCCCTGCAGTCGGGGCTCAAACTTTGGGAAAACACTCCCCTGAGCCTGCTGGTGTAAATAAAGCTTTGTGACTCCTATCTCCTGAGCTCCACTTGGTTTCTTTGTCCGGTGAACTGTAACAGTGACAGGCCAACTGGTCCCCACCCCCACCCACCCCCTAAAGCCATGATCTCCTCTTCCTATACCTGGAATCTGTGAATGTGGCAAAGGAGAATTAAGGTAACTGATGGAAATAAGGATGCTTGCTAATCAGCTGACTCTAGGACGGGATGATGGTCATCAATGTTTGGAATGTGGGCCCAGGGTAATCACAAGGGTCCTTATAAGAGGAAATGCGAGGCAGAAGAACCAAATTGATGGCAGATTGGAAAGGACTTGGCCCAATGTTGCTGTCTTTGAAGGCACAGGAAGGAGTCGTGAGCCAAGGAAAGCAGGTGGATTCTAGAAGCTAGAAAGGCAAGGAAATTGATTGTCCTATAGAGCCTCCAGATACCATGGCAATAGGAAACCAATACACCATCAATTTAAGTTCTTAACTTCCACAATAACCTATTTGCATTCTAAGAGTCCTTTGGTTCTATTTCTAATTTTTCTTGGTCATTTTTAATAATCTTCTGTTGTTTGCTGATTCCATCCTTTCTAAAAAGAAGGCATAATAGGTTTTTTGTTTTGTTTTTCATTAAACTTTTTAAACCACAGCACCCCCTCTTTAACCACTGGCACCCACTAACTTGTTCTCCATTTCTTTAATTTGTCAAGAATATCATGTAAATGGAAGCATACAATATATAATATTTTGGGATTGGTTTTGTTTACTTAGCACAATTCTCTGGAGATTCATCCTAGTCATTGCGAGCATCAAGTCCCCCACCCCCTCTTTTTATTGATGAGTAGTCTTTCATGGCATTATCACATAGATTACCACTGTTTGTTTAACCATTCACCTGTTGGAGCACATCTGGGTTATTTCCAGTTCAGGGCTGTTGTAAATAAAGCTGCTACAGACATTCATGTACAGAGTTATATGTGAACACAGTTTTCATTTCCCTGGAATAAGTGCCTAAGAGTGCAACTGCTGGGTCAAATGGTAGTTGCATTTTTAGTGCTTAAGAAACTCTCACTGTTTTCCACAGTGGCTGTACCATTTTACACAACCACCAGTAGTGTATGAGTGATCCAGTTTCCTAGCATCCTCGTCAGCATTTGGTGCTGTCACAATATTTTGTTTTAGCCATTCTGAGAGGTGTGTCATGGTAGTGCTATATCATTGTGGTTTTCATTTGCTAAAGATGTTGAACATCTTTTCATAAGGTTGTTTGCCATCTGTATCTACTGTTGGGTGAAATGTCTCTTGGTTGTTTTCTTATTGGATTATTTGCTTTTTTTAATTGTTGATTTTGGAGAGTTCTTTATATATTCTAGATACTATTTTGTCAGATGTGTGGTTTGCAAATACTTCCTCCCACTCCTGTTGGTCATGTCATTCTCTAAATGGCACCTTTCACAGCAAATGTTCTTAATTGTGAAGTCCAGCTCATCAGTTTTTCCTTGTATGGACCCTGTTTTGGGTATCAAGTCTAACAACTTTTTGACTAACTCTAGATCTGAAAGATTTTTCTCCTTTTTACCCTAAGAATTTTATAGTTTTATATCAGACATTTAAGCCCAGGACCCATGTTGAGTTAATTTTTGTATGAGACTTAAGATTATATTGATGACAATGATTTGCCTATGGATGACTAAATGTTGCTACAGCATCATTCATTGAAAAGGCTTTCATTCAGCTGCCTTTGCACCTAAGTGTGGGTCTATTTCTGGGTTCTGTTCTGTTACATTGATCTATGTGTTTATTCCTTTGCTAATTACAGTCTTTAAATTGAGATTTCTCCCATTTTAATCTTCCTTTTCAAAATTTCCTTACCTATTCTAGTGCCATTGACTTCCAGTATAAATTTTAAGAAAATAATCTTGCGTGATTTTGTCTTAATCTATGAACATGGTATACCTCTCCATTTACTTAGATCTTTGATTTCTTTCATCAGTGTTTTGTAGTTTTCAGCATATGCATTTATACATTTTGTAAGATTTACATTTAAAAATTTCCCCTTTGAAAAGCAATTGAATACATTGCAGGTAGGAAAATAAAGTTGCCTCCAATGCGGCAGGCAGTTTGGTGGCACCTCATAAACTTAAAACATAGAATTGCCACGTAGCAATTCCACACTGAGGCACAAACTCAACACAATTGAAAAGAGATATTCAAATATTGTACACACATATTCAAGTATCACTACTTGCAATAGTCAGAAGGAGAAAACAGTCCAACATGCTCCTGCAGCTCATTTCCTCTCATTCTAACAACCTGCTTTGAAGGTTCAGTTCACTGCATTCTACAGGGACATAGATTTTCTGATATCGAGAATTGTTTTATTCATGGCTCTTCTTTCCTCCATTTATTCGGTAAATAAATTTAAGATGAGTTTCTTGAAAAGCCAAGAGTCAAATTGTAGCTTCCAAATAACATTTTTCCCTCATAAAATACCATTCCAAGCGTGTCCCTAACAGTCTTCATTTTTCAATAAGAACAATAATGATTGCTAATACTTATTATTTGCCGGGCTCTGTTCTAAGCTCATTACTTACATTTACTCCTCAGAACAATCCTAAGACATGGGTGTTTGGGTGTCCTCACTCTACAGGTGAGGAAGCTGGGGCAGAGTCAAATAACCCAGCTAGAAAGTGGTGGAACTGACCATTGATCTGAGGTTGTCTGGTTCCCAAGTCTGCACAACAATCTCATAGGATATAGACGGTATCTGGCCAAGATCAGACCCACTGTGTGTGACGATGTGAATCTCTAACAAAATGCAATGTTGTCCTTTATTTAGTAGGGAGTACAGGTTAAAGCACAAGTACATTTATTCCTCTAAGAACAGTATGACAGCTTTCACATTTAAAAAAATTTTATTACCAACTATCAATGCAGTTCGCTTGTTCTTATTAAGCCAGTAAGAAAAATCCCAGAGCAGTGAGTGATTCACCAGCACCATCTCTAAGCTGCAAATCTAGCCTTCGTCACAGAGCAAGAATACACTTCAGATCAACACAAGAAAATACCTTTAAGTGTTCACAGAAGTACGCAGGGCCACTGATCATGCATTTCAGGGCCTCATGCCCCCCTTGCAATGATCTAACTCCTAATCCAGTTTCTTTTTATAGTCTGAAAACAAAACAAGAAATCACTCCAGTGAGATTCCCATTCAGAGCACTATTGAAAATAGATTAAATGTAGAGATAGCCAGGGTCCCTGTTCTAAGTGTGCATTAAAATTATGTTAGCACATACAGAAAACATCCATAGCGATATCCTATTATGTCCTGATGAGTTTTTGTTCCCCCCTTTTGATAATGTCTTCGATTTCTTCTGAGAGCTTTCCTTTGTAGTCATTTGGTTCTATTGCATTTAACTTCTTTTGATACTCCAGTGGCAAACCGTTCTCTTTTGCACCAATGCAGATGACCTAGAAGTGGGTAAAATAAACAAAAACACTTCTTTAAGTTAGGAACATAATTTAACTTAGAATGCCACAGCTTTATTTGCAGTATCAAAGTATAAATATTAGCTTTCAGGTAACTCTGCAATAACTCTAGAATAAGCAGTTACAGAACAAAATGGGGGTTGAATCATTCCTCTCACATTGAGGATGAATGTACAGGGAGTTTTCAAAACCACATGATACAACCTCATGGAATACCAATTTTATGCAATAGTGTGATTCAAAGTATTTTTAGATCAACAAAAACTTATTGTATAGACTTTGTATGATCTTTTAAGAATAAACACCATTCTTCAAAAAAATGGAAAATTTTAGCTGAATCCCAGCATCTACTCTACCTCTGAGTTAGAAGTGAGGAAGTAAAGAGTAACTGTTCAGGGATGCCTCCTAGGCCCACACCAGGCTAATTCCTCTAGGTTCCATACTAGAAAATTCCACCGTAGGCCCAGGAACTGGGTCAGCCATGCTAGAAAATTCCAGGTTAGGCCTAGGAACTAGGTCACTCACATCAGTGCCATTGTTGGGCCTGCCAACAATACCTAAGTTTGGATTTCTGAAAAGAGATGTTGGGGTCTCTATCCCACATTCTTTTCCTGTGCTTGGGGGGAGTGGTTTCCCTGATTACAAAAGGCAATGTGACTTTTTTATTCTCTATCTAGGGATGGAAAACATGTTAGCAGTAGAAAATGTATTTTTGTCCCCATTAAAATGAATTTTGGTGTTCATGTTTTGTGGAGGAAAAATAAACAAAGGTTAAAAAAGCCTGTGTATAGCATGTTTACTAAAAATATACTATGCATATTATTATCCAGTTTAAGAAAGAAAATACATGTCTAGAATTATGATTCATATATATTTCTCAAAGTTTTTTAATAAACAAAGTTTTAGAAACACAGTTCTAGCATTACAAATAAGCCTAAACATTTTTTAATTTGTACTTTAGGTAAATAACTATCATTTCTATATCAAAACTGTTTGAGTAAAATAAATTGTTCATGTAGAATTTAAAACACTCAAAATCTTTTAAAAACAAGATATTCTTTAGTTTTTGCTCAATGAAAATTAATTATCATAAGGAATCACCAAAAATCTTTGTAAGTAGCTTACCTTTTTATATTGGGGTGAAGGGGGAGCACTCTCATAATTTATCATTTGATAAGTTCGACAGGTTATTTCTTTTCCTTCTTGAGTGTAAACATTAATTTCTATTGGGACATATGTTCCACTATTAACCTCTTCTTGCCTGAAACAAGAACACACAAATTTAATCATATTTAACTTAGCCAAGTTAGTTTACTGGGTTAAAATTTTTACCCATATATGGGTGTATTTGCTCTCTGTATTTTGGGATATCGTGGAACATATCATATTACCACATCAAAAAATAAACAGCAGTTTATTTCAGTTAGACAACCCAAGACTTACTATTACTTCATATACTTCTAACAGGTCTCCATATTTATCCTATATAAAAACATGCTTAAATGTCTTATTTTCATCTTTACAGCTCTGAAACACTGCTCTCTAGACTACAAAAAAATACACTACATATTCTGACAGCAAGAGACTATTTGCTCAGGGAAGAGTCAAGAGGATGGTTCATTCCCTTTCCTACGTGAGGCAAAGTATCAAGCCTGTCAGATAACCTGCTCTTCTCAAGTCCTTCTCTTTTCTGTCAATTTTCTTTGTATTAAACACTGTCTGTCACACAACTCTTGGTAATTCATGTTATAAAAACTATCAAAGCATTCCTAATATGTTGTTAAAGTTTTTACAAATTATTATTACCCTTTTACTGATTCAACTGCCACCTTAAAAAATGGGTTTTTAAAAACTGGCTCTAATAAAAACTAAACAACTACTTTTGAAATCAATAAAAATATGTGACAATTACAAAAATATTCATGCCTTTTTGCAATATGAAACTACGAAGGTTTTTTTTTTAAGATTTTGATTGGTTTTTGACAGAGAGTCAGAGAGAGACAGAGAGAAGGGGGAGGGCCCAGAGCAGTCTCCATAGTTGACAGCACTAGTTTTCCATATAGTTTCACTCTGCAGGTGGGCACAGGGCTGCACAGGGCAGGAACTGGGCCGGGAGCCTCCTGCATAGAACCCGGCAAGAACTGAACTGGGGCACACCCCAGCTCAGCATATGGGTCCACCTGGGCTGGAGCTGGGATTCGATCCCTGGTCTCCAGGGCTGCAAAGCAAGCACTTAACCTGCTGAGCCATCCCAGCTTACGAAGGTTTTTTATAAAAGACAGAATGAAAATGTCTTCCATCTTTTACAGATGAGATTACACATGTCACCTACACATCTCAATCACATAGTGTCACCATTCTAGGCTTTTCTTTTTAGGAAATGCATATTATACCTTTTATATTAATTCTAAAGTATGAAGAATATGTCTGTAACATGTGGTTTTGAAAAACCAATACACACACACACATATATATATACATTCTTACATATTATCCACTTCGGAATTATTTTATATAAGTGATTAACTTATAATGAGACGCCACCTACTTATCCAGAGAACTTAAATTGCTTTTGTTCATTTTCCATACTACTCCCCAGACTTCATCGCCAGGACTTTGAAAAATGGTGGCTATACCTCCATGCCAAGTTTCACTGGTCTTGCCTTGGGAATTGCCAAAATCAAGCTTAAAATCCTACAAAGTAAACCAAAATCATATGATCAATATCCTCTTGAAATTCAAAATTAAAAAATAAAAATGATTTGCCTTGAACTTTATACAAGTAAAACATAAACTCTGAGATCCTTCTAGGTGTTAAGACACTGTGGAAAACTCAGACTTAGCCGATCAGGACACCCTAAGGGGCTTTGAATTGGAAGCAAGTGCCAACAGAGCCGAAACTCCACACCAGTGGCAGCCGTATCTGGGCTTCAGGAACTGCAGGGGCATTGTGACAGTGGCAGGCAGGGTCCAGAGCAGGTGGTATTTGGTGATGCATGAGGCAGTGTTCATGTTAACCAAGTTTAGCAGTGGAACAGCAGGGGCCCGGGCTGGTTCTGTCTATGACACTGGCTGTATTACGGTGGCCGCATCTCCCTTCATGCCTGCCTGTTTGGGCAGCTTTGCGGTCCTCCCTCCCGGTCATTCATTCTTTGAGCTCTCCAACAGCCTTTCAACACATTCTTTCTCTGCTTACGTCAGCCACTTCCTGTGGCTTGCAACTAAGAACGCTGGCGATGACAGCAGAGACCATGTTTGCCTAGTTCAAGAAGTCAAAAAGTTGTGTACATAATCTGTGTGTCTCTTCTATTGTCTGGGAGGTCCTCAAAGCAGCCAACTTGACTGGATCCTCTTGGCGTCTCCAGGTAAGTGCTGGAAGAACATGCTCTACAGGAATGGACTGAACAAGAGCAGTGATTTTTACCCAGGCGGGTTGTGGTTCATCCAGCCACTGGATTCAACTGAGCACAGCCCTTAGGAGGAATGAGTCACGGCTCCAGCTCTCAGGACCTCTAGATCGGGAGTAAAAGATAGGTGGATGAATTGTTACAATACCAGGTGACAAGTCCTGTAGCAAAGGTATGCACAGAACTGAAAGCAATGGATGCCCACACTTGGGTCGGTGAAGGCTTCTCACGGCACCAAGTGAATGGATTCGATGAGGATGCCCCACAGATCTGGGCAGAAGGAGCAGCTTGTGGAAACGTTGCAGGGGGGAGCTCAAGGCAGCCTGGGGGCGCCCCGTTGCCGGGGTGGCACGTCTCGGCAGAGGTCAAGCACAAGGCCCTGAGGGAGAGGTGGGCGTGCCCAGGAGGGCACCCGGTGGTGAAGATGAGCTGCATTCCTGGCCCCGTCCCACTACGCGGTACCCTGTCCCCCTCGTCTGTTGAGTGGGCACAACGTCGCAGGGGCCGGGCGAGGAGCACTGACCTGCAGGCGGGCCACGCAGCAGAATGTCGCCGAGGGGTTAGCGAGGTGAATCCGCTCGCTCAGCAGGTTGCTGCCATAGGCGAAGTACAGAAAACTCTCCTCCTCCTGGCCCTGCGTGTCCTGGTAGCCCGAGTTCGCCATGTCCCATGAGACGCCTGCACGATCCCCGCGTCGGCAGCACGATTAAGGGTAGAAGCCAGAAACAGGAGCGAAGCCACCGGTGAAACCGCGCCAGGGGCCGCCCTGCCCCCGCCTCCGGAGTTAAGGGACAGGCGGGACGTGTGGGCGGGGCGAGTCGGGTGAAAGCGCTCTTCTGATTGGTTATCATGCGGGGCCGCCCCCTCTAATTGGTCAAGCCCATCGCCTCCTCTCCCCTTGGGCTCCTAAAGGCTCCGTCCAGGGGCTGATTGCTCAGTGGACACGCTCTCCTTTTGTCCCGCCCCCGCCCTCATGGCTCTCTCTGATTGGCCAATGGGCGGGCGCTACGCGGAGGCCAGGTCAGGAGGCGGGGGCTGCCTTGGGGGCGGGGCTGCGTGGATTGCAGGTTCTTCCTCATGTTTGGGTGGTGACCCTGTGGGTTCCTGGCCATGTGCGCGCTTTAGGGAACTCAGGGCGGAGCGGAGGCGATACAGCGGCCCTGGCTGCTCTCCTCGAGCTCACCCACACCCTGCCCTCCCGGTTTGGAGGAGTCGGTCAGGCCGTGTCTTTCCACCCACGCTGGCGGCCGCAGCCCCAACCCTGATGGCTTCCCTGATGCCCTTTCTAAGCATCCTGTCTCGGCTCCCTTCCCTGATGGACGCAGCTGTCTGGGATCAAATGCCAGACGCTGGCCATGTATCCTTGGGCACTTCTCGTTTTCTCCTTTTAAAATAGGGGATCATAAATTATGAACCCCTATCTAACACGCTTGGTGTGTTAAAAGACCAATTTGCTAATGTCATTAAGGTGCAAAAACTCCAGTGTAAAATAAGATAAAGAATTATACAAATGAAACAGAGGTTTGACAGTTAAGTTCACGAACTCATCTTAGAAAAAGTGCTACCTATGTCATTGCCAAATATCACTATGGTCACCTTGGAAGTACTCCCCTTGGGGAGATATGCACTGAGGTCAGTGCCTAGTCCACCCTTCAAAGCAAATTTGGAGCTCTTTTTTACTGGAATGGCCATCAGAGCAGTGGTGATATTACACTTGATGTTCTGAATGTCATCAAAATGTCTTCCTTTCGCTATTTTCTTTATCTTTGGATAAAGAAAAAAGTCACTGGGGGTCAGATCAGGTGAGTAAGGAGGGTGTTCCAATATAATTATTTGTTTACTGGCTAAAAACTTGCTCACAGACAGTGCAGTGTGAGCTGGTAAAATTCAGGTAGTTTTTGTCTAACTTTTTCACGCAGCCTTTTCAGCACTTCCAAATAGTGAATTTGGCTGACTGTTTGTCCAGTTGGTACAAATTCACAGTGAACAATCCCTCTGATATCAAGAAAGATTAGCAACAACATTTTGCCTCTTGATTTGGACTGACGGAACTTTTTGGTTGTGGAGAACTGGCTGACTTCCATTGTGCACTTGGATGCTTTGTTTCAGGGTCAAATTGGTACACGCATCTTTCATTACCAGTGATAACACAGCCCAAAACATCATCTTGCCTCTCCAAAAGGTCTTGGCAAACTTAAGCTCCAACGTTCTCACGAAGGCATACAAAAACCTGCAGCAACAATAATGAACATCACTCAGCAAGATACCACCACATGTCAATGCAAACACAGCTGTGAGACACTGATATACCAAGGTCATGAAACCTTACCAATTTTTTGTACAGTACTGCCAATGTAAGTGCATGGTGGCAAGTTTGCGAACTTAGTTAGCAGACCTCATAAAATCCTATTTTTTTAACTTTGAAATGGAAATATTAATATGAACTCAGGGCCTAGAAACAAAGACTATCCTTGCCAACCAAATTTTGACCTCTAAGTACCACTCTTCACTAAGTACCACTCTTCACTAAAAGGTACCAGGGCTCCTTGGAAAAATGGCTGAGGCCAGGTCAAGAGCTGGGAATGAAGAAAAATGCTTGGAATATCTTATGACAAAAAGTAGAAAAAAAAAAAAAGTTATATCAAAAGAACATGGGAGCCAGCTTGAAGGCGTGCCCATTGGCCAAAGTTAGAACAATTTGAGCATCAGAAATAACTGCAATTGATTGAAAATGTCAAACATATAAAAGTCACTCCCCCAAAAGAGCAAACCAGTTATAAAAAAATTTGATATGCCATGCCACTGGTGGCGACTGTTATACCAACTCTTTACTCTGAAAAGTGGTAATTGAAGAAAATAAACATTTGTCTTGCTTTTCTAGTTGCAACTCTTTTTCAGGGTATCTAAATAGTCCCTGTGATGAGGCAACAGTTCTCATTACAAAAGTATGTCATCTAAATAATGTAAAATGAATGCAAGAATATTGCCATTTTGCGGACCCTAATGAAATACCTGATTCATGCCAGGATCGTTTACAAAACCATTGGGTGAAAGGGTGAGAGGGAACGGGATATTTATGTGATACAAAATTATTCCCCAGGGATTACCTGCTGGTCATCAGGAGCAAAATATAATGACAGTGGAGAAATCTGGGCCCTCCTACCTTGACCTAGATGAATCTTCCCATCACTGAAAGTGAGCCATCCTGACATTATGTTCTGATGTGATTCAATATGAAGCACCAGTATCATGTGTAAGATGGTTTCCAAAAATCTTCAACCTTAACGTAATCAAGCAGTAACAGAAGAAAAATAACACCTAGGCAGGGGTCTCCAAACTTTTCAGCCCGCGGGCCGCATTAACTATCAAACAGCAATTTGGGGGCCTACTACACACTCGAGGTCCAAATAAAAAAGAATCAAAACATAGATGTTGTTTTTAATTATTTAATATTATTTTATTCAGATAAAAAGGTCTGCACGAGCCAGATAAGAGGGCCTTGCGGGCTGCATCCGGCCCGCAGGCTATAGTTTGAAGACCCCTGTCCTAGAGGAGACAATCAGAAAAATCCAAAGCAGGCTGTTTCAGATGAAAACAAACCTGAGGGCATAATAACCAAATATACAACTTGTCCTTGGTCCAGTTAAGTAAATCAGATATAAAAGATATTATGGGGACAACTGAAAACTTTTGAATATAGACTAGGGCATTAGACAATTTTAGACAATTTTTAAAAATTTGGTATGATAAATGGCATTGTGTTTTTGTAGAAAAATGTTTTATTTTTAGATATGCATACTGATGTATGTAGGGGTCTAGTGCTTGATATCTATATTTGTTTTAAAATAATTCAGAAAAGTAAAAATATGGAAGATGTTAAATGTAAAACTGAGTGATATATATGTGGATATTCATTTTATTATTATATCTGCTCTTTTCTATATATTTGAACATCTTCATGTTAAGGGAAAAAAAGAAAAAGTTTACATATGTGAAGTCCTTGGCATATTAGTGAGCACTCAATAAGTAACAGCATTATTGTTACATAATCTGCAATGGGAAGGTTTACCAGTATATCCTCTCCTGCCCTCCAAACATCAAGACAGAATCTAAATTATGTGCTTGGTCATGTCAGTGAGCACGTTGCTTTTCTTGGCAAGATTATGCTTTATTGTACCATGAGGTCTCAAGGTCTCTGCTTTGGAGCGATACCATTTAAAATGTCCTTCTGCTCTATGAATTAATTCTAGACACTTAAAATGTATTTATTATTTAATTAATTATTTTTAAGGCATTTGATTTCTCTTCCTATACATCTCACTAATTGCTTGATTTGATGGTGGTTGATTTTTCAAAAATGTTCTACAGTTAAGCACTGATGCTTCCTCAAACACTGGAAATCTTTTCTTACTCCAGTGAAGCATTTTATTTAGCTTCTCCACATAGATTGCAGTGTACTGACCCATGTTGTCCAGCAAGGGGCGATAGGTAGCAAGGCTTGTTTTGTTTGTTGTTTTGTTTGTTTTTGTTCTCTCAAATCTAACCAAAGCCTGGTGAATATTAGTTAAGACTCATTGAGCACTTATTACATGCCAGACACTAGTCTAAACATTTATATACAATAGCTCATTTAAACCTGAAAATAGACCTATGAGGAAAGTTCTAATAGGTTCATTCGTTTTACAGGTGAAGAAACTGAGGTGCAGTAGATTCACTAACTATGCAATGAATAGTTAGCAATGTCTGAAGCGGAGGATGAAGCCAAGCGGTCTGATTCTAGAGTCATTACTAGGTGCTGCTTCCCAAATTTCTCAAATTATAAAGCCCTAGTGGTCTAGATAGAACTGGCTTTTGGTTATTGTCAGGAATGGGGAGAATTACCCCCACGCTACCCTCCTTTAGTTCTTATGCTGGACTAATAATAAAATTGTCATGAGACTAGATTAACAGGAGAAACACCAATTTAATACGTGCACATGGGAGAATCATCATATGATGCTCAGATCATAAAAAGGAGGCTCAAAGAAATGATCAAACCAGGCACCTCTTTATAATTTTTAGACAAAGAAACAATACATTTGTGAGAAATTGGCAGGACAAAGAAAGTCACTGTTCATTAGACAGGAATCCAAGCAAGGCGGGGTTATTCTTTAGTGAGGAACCTAAACAGTAAATCAACAAAGGTGGCACATGGCTTGTTGATACAAACTTTTGACTCTGGATTCTATTTGCTCTTGTGGTAAGGTTGTCTCTCAGCCTCAGGAGCAGGAGGGACACCCATCACATGGGACATTTATCTTTGAGGAGGACAGAAAAGTCAGTGTTTTCTTCTTGCATGGGCAGTTTCTTAAGTCTTTAATTTGAATTAATCAATATTGTGAGATACCTTTGGGGCAGCCTGCCCTGGGCCTCCACTTTCCAGTACAATCTCTATGTTATATATAAAGATATTATGAAATAATAATTCTAGCTTTTGTTTTGTTTTGTTTTGTTTTTGTATTTTGACAGAGAGAGACAAAGGCAGAGAGAGACAGAGAGAAGGGGGAGGGCCCAGAGCAGTCTCCATAGTTGTACGTCATCAGTTTTCGACATGGTTTTGTTCTAAATAGGTGGGCGGGGGCCAAGCAGGGTGGGAACTGGGCTGGGGGCCTCCAGCATGGGAGGCACGCCCCCTCAAGCCCGGGGCTGAACTGGGGTGAACGAGAACTGAACTGGGGGCCTCCCGTATGGGAAGCACACCCCAGTTCAGCATATGGGTCCATACGGGCCGGGGCTGGGATTCGATCCTCGGACCCCGGGGCTGCAAAGTGAGCTCTTAACTCGCTGAGCCATCCCGACTTCCCCCCAATAATTCTAGCTTTTAATCACTTGATAATAAAGATAATGACATAAATTTTTTTTCCAAATGCTATCTTTTAAATCCAGTGGTCTTTAAAGTTTTTGATTGTATCATTAAAAATGCTTAAACATACACACAGCTGAATTTTTTCCAGACAGTATGTATGTATGTATGTATGTATGTATGTGTGTGTGTGTGTGTGTATATATATATCCATGAAATAGAAATCTAAAAACAACTATTTTAACTGTCATGTTGATTGTAATAGTTTCATTCATTATTGACCAATCTCTAGGAAAGCATGCATGTAGGGCCAAATTAATGATAAATAATGGTGGAAGGAAATCCAATTTCAGGTAGTTCTGCAAATTTCCATATTTTTCCTGATTGTGTCAGATCTTATTAGTTCATCATAATTTTTATACCGGCGAAGAGCTTGTACCAGGAGTCAGAAATATCAGCTCTGTCCCTTTTTTCTTTTCTTGTGCCTGCAGTCTTCTTCCTCAAGAATTCGTTCTCTCTAAACCCACTTAATCAAGCACAGGTAAATGACAGTAACTCATAAGACACAGAAAGTGAATGAATGGAGGCCAGCACCACGGGCCCCTCTTCTTGGGGAGGCACCCCATCTCCTCCCCCAAGACCCCTCACATCGCTTATGAGACAGAAGATGACTGTCTATGAGTTCTACTGTTAGAGGAAAACAAAGTTTTTAGCTTAGTATATAAGTATATTTGCTAAATATAGAAAACCACAGGCAAAGTATTGGAAAGCAAACTTCGTTCTAATACTTCAGAGTAAAGGAAAGTAAAAATAGAATCAATTGTTTTCATACCTCAGTGGATCAACTTGCTCATAGAATACCATGGTTGTAATCTATTTTAGCAACATCATTTTTAACAGATCCCTTCCAGACAAAACACTTGCACCTCATGGTAAGTTTGAAGAGTTGTGTGGTAAGAAGGCAGTGTGCCTACTGAGGAAAGCCTGCTGGCTGCCCAAGCCAGGCCATTCGGGGCCTTCAGTGGAGCAGATACGGGCTAAATCTCACGAGTCTCCTAGCTCTGTGGGCTGAGAAGTTCAGTCTTGGCTCTGGGAGCAGATTTACACCAACCAGACTTATAAGAGATGGATGTACCCATCAGGACACCGATTTGTTGATGTAAGAGACCTGTAACAGATAAACCAGATACTCGTGTTAACTGATCAATGAATGCATTTGCTCCCACTAGGAAAATAAATCCACCTGAGAAGGCTTCAGGCAAGAGCTTAGCATGTTTGAGGAACAACAGGTGGTCAGATAACAGAGTGGAAGGAAGAAGAGGGGAGAATGACGTTGAGAGATAGGCAAGGGACAGCTCATGCAGCACCTGAAAACCATGGGAAAGAGTCTGGATTTTATTCTAAGAAATCAAAATCTATTGGGGTGTTATAGGTAGGGATATGATCTGAACTACTTTTCAGTAGGATAATTCTCGATGCTCAGTGGATAATCAATTTTAAGGGGATAAAAATGATAATTAAGAGACAGGTCAAGAAACAATTGCAGAAATTTTGACAAGAGTGGATGGTGGCTTTGGACTAGGGTAACAGGAGTGCAGCTAGAGAGAGGCGGGCCGATTTGGGATGAATTTTTGTGGCAGAGACCAGACGTGCTGAGGGATTGGATATATGAGTCCATGCTTACTTACCAAACAACGTTCCAATTGTAATTTGTCTATTAAGTAGATTTTCCTTCTAGAGAAGAAGGTACTGATCAGGCAACACAGGGATCTGGTTTTCTGGCTAATTCTGGTTTTCTTCCCTGAGAATCTGAACTTGAGTCTGAGAAGGTTAGGTTACTCTCTGGGTGCCTGGCATGTAGGTTGTAGCACTCTGAGCTGGTCTCAGCCACTTTTACACAGATGGAAGCAGAAGAAGAGGAAGATGATCGGAGTGACAAAGAAGAAAGCAGACCGCAGCCAAAGGAGAGAAGAGTGACAGAGAAATCTGAGTCCTGAGCTCATTCAAGAGCCTGGCTTCCTCTGTTCCCAAGACCCAGTTCCATCTCTCACTTTCGTTCTCACTTTAGTTTCCTAAGCCTTATACTCCTAACCACACTGGTAATGAAATAAAAGATTCTTATTAAACACATATAGTTTATATGGAAAGCAGCATATTTAATCCCACAATATTTTAGAGTGTCTTAAAGAATTCTAGCTCCCAAAGTAAAGTATTTTGCTATGCTTGTATTATTTTAAATAAATATGCATTAGTCACCTAAAGTATAGAGAAGTTGTTATCAATTATATGTGGTCCCAGGTTACACAGGCATGATGAGATAAGTGAAAACCTCCAACTCCACATATGTGAGATAAGCAGTAATTGCAAAGGAATTCTCTTTGCTGCCTAAAACCTAAGACGAGTTACATTTGACTCATCCTCTCCTTCCAACCCTACATGCAATCAGTAAGATCTGCAGCTACTCCCTTTGCATCCGCCCTCCTCTTCATTGCCCCACCTTCTCCCCGGAGTCCTCTCACACCTGTATTAGGGCCACCGCTTCCTGACTGGTTTCCCTGTCTCAGCTTTTCTGTGAAGATGGGTAGGGGTGCAGATCACAAGAGAACAGCACAGAGGAATGGGTAGTAGTTCCAAATCAATAGAACAGTGGGTTCATGTTAGGAAATGGGAGCTAAGTCGGGAAGGGGATTAGCATAGTTTATGGGAGGACCTTGGAGTTTGCATTAAAAAGTTCAATCTATTTGGTGGTCAGAGGGAAGTTATTTTTTACTTTTGAGCAGAGATGGGCCCACCTGCACCTTGGATGCTCATTCTTGTTAGGCTGACCAGACGTACCATTTTAAGTGGGACAGAAAACAATGGTACTGTCCATTGTCAAATGGTACATGTGGCCAGCCAGTGAGACTAGGCTGACCAGACGTACCATTTGAAACGGGACAGTACCGTTGTCTTCTGTCCTGTTTAAAGTGGTGCATCTAGTCAGTCTTGGTTCTTGGGGCTGCTCATGGGAGGGTCTGAGAGGGAGTAGAATGGGAAGGTGGCTGAGTCCTGAGTACAACTTCAGTGCAACAGGCAAGGTCGTGAAAGCCTAGGGCACTTGTTACAGGGTGGAAATGAAGGGATGGGAGGGAGTAAAAACATTTTTTTACTTGTTTTTATTTTTTGCTTTTATTATATCACTCCTTTGCACAGAAACCTTTAGAGGCTGCATGTTGTTCATTACTTTATCACGTTCAAGCTTTTGGCATGCCTTTATTATCTGATTTCATTATGTCTGCCCAGTCTGATTTCTCAGTGGATGGTAAACCCTTTGGAAGGAGGGACCACACTTTATATTTCTTTATACCCACAGTACTTATCATGGCATAGATGAATAACAAATATTTGCTGATTAATTGAACCAGAGTCTAAATCCCCCCACCCTCCGATACTTCACCCAGACTCCCAAATCCTTTTTCCTTATAATATTTTCCAACTTTCCTTGATTTACTGAGGGACACTTGTCCTTTAATTCTGATTTAAGATTTAAAAAAATTATACTAATGCTTTAGCATATGAGATTCTGCATAAATTTTATTAGCCATGGTGGTATTTATTATATCTTCTCCCATCTTATGGTCTGGCAAACGACAGGGAAGCACTACCAGAAATATATTAAATCAGAAATCTTCTGGGAAGGGAGGGGAGAAGATCATATTAAAATTCCAATTGCTGGTAATTTCTCAGGATGTTTGACAGACGATCTGTATTCTGGTTTTGAGATTAACCCTGAAAAGTAATTCCAATATAGTGTATTGTTTAGTGCTTAGGAAATGGTCTTCTTTGACATCTCTATCTAACTACACACTTTGGAAAGGCAGACACAAAACTGTGAACAATGCTTATCTCTGGGAAGAGAAAGGGAATTGGAAGGATGGGAAATGGGGCAGTTTGAACAAAAAGCTTCATTTGTTTTGTTCTGTATTCCTCCATATTGTTTGTACTTGGAGCATGTGTTCCTTGTTACTTTTATTACTTTCATATATATATATATATATTATTATATATTAAAATTTGAAACGAAGATGTAAAAGAAAATATTTGCTGCGTGTTTCTACTGCCAACAACAGTGATAAACAAGTGATGACACTTTAGAACGTAGATTTACTTCAGTGAAAATCCCCAGTGTTTCCTTGGGTGATAGACCTCATTCTTTCTTCCCTAGAAATTTAAACTCAGTAAATTCTTATTATCATGTTTAATTAGATGAGAGCCAAAGCTTTCTTAACGTCCCCATAAGAAGAATGGCTTCAGAGTGAAGTTTGGTGTTAAGTATTTGGATACATTTATGCAAGGTGAGAACGATGCTTGAGTTCTCTGCTTAATTAATGTGCTTGGGTTTCGAGTTTTCAGTCTATTCAACAATATTTAATCAATGATTTACTCTTCTCAGAGACATGCATTCGGATGAAGTGATTTACTTGACCACAGAACGACTCTGGCTGTTTGGAATTCTTTCCAGAATAGCTGATCTAGTGCTGGTATCAGTCTTTTTTCTCTTTTCATTATTTTCTGCCCTCACATGAATACAACAATCCCAATAGAAGAGCTCCCAAAAGGCATCTCTACTTATTATCTTTGTTAAATGCTTATTGGCTGAGAAGACAAAAGAAACTCTAGATAGCAGAGTAGCAAAAACTTCAGATGACTCTGAAAATGACAATGATTCCTGGGGGAAATAGGTATGTTTTGTGTGTAGAGTAAAAACTTGCTTCAGTAAGTCATTCTCTAAGTTTCCTGTGGATAGTTCATTTTATATGTATCATTTTAGATGCATTAAAAACTGTGTCTCAGGCTAGCTAAATCACATATACTATTTGAGTGGCTTTCAGAGGATGCCATAAGATTGTAGTGGCAAAACGTATTTCTGTGATCCAAGAATGCCACTCCCAGGTGTATACCCAAACCAATGGCTGACCTAGCTCTCCAAAGACCCTTGGCCAGGTGACTCCTCGTAGATGGAGGCTGTAAGCCATGCCACAGCCCTTAAAGGACTCATCCTGTCTCCAACACTAGCGCCATTGTTCCTTAGCATTCTACTTAAGCAACAGGGGAATTTTCATTTTGTGCGACAGGCGCAAATCAGCTGAAGGTTGGTTCAAGCCTGCTTCCCCAAGTTTCTACTTGTAGAAACAGGCACACCTCAGCTAAATTTGGACTTTATTCCTCTCACCTCCCCTTGCCTGGAACAATAGTGTGATTAATCCATCATTGTTTTGGAATATGTTGTTGTTGAGAGACATTATTCTGTATGCTATTGGCTTGTGACATTCCTACAGTGAACCTGTGTTAAGTAAATGGTTGGCAAAGACAAAAACCAGTCTCTAAGCATAATTTTGCTGCCCAGAACCAAACAAAACACTAGAAAGAGAAGAATGCCAGATCTGTTCTGCCTTGCAACTGCCTGGCTCGAGTCATCGCAATGTTTCATGGCCTTGCTGGCTAAATACTGGATAATCAGTTTGAAACTGCAGAATTGCATATAAAAATACCCATCAACCTCTATCAAATGCAATAATAGTAACAAGCTGGTGAAAATAAGAATTTGCTTGGAAGGCTGAGAGCAAATGTGATAAGAGTCCAAATTCTCAACAGGATAATTGGGCTCCTTGGCTCTTTCTTTTTACTTTGTACCTTATTTCCATTAAGATTGTCAAAGCAATTTACAAGCTTAATAGAACAGGTTAGACCACTTCATGGAATGAATCTAATTAGCATTGGTGACAGTGGCAGGTCTTGCTAAGCCAGTAGCGTCTTAAAATAAAATGCTTGAACTTATTCATTAAAACATGTTCTTAAGTGTCAGTATTGATTTATGTTTCTGGATACAAATGAGAGATCTTTCCAAATTTCAATTTGGAGGAATCTATTTTCTTGCCAAGTTCTACAGCCTGGTGTAATATGATTTTCCATGCTGTCATGCGATTAAGAATTTTCTCAATATATGCAATCACTAATGAATTGATAATGGCAAAGGAGATGACTGCACTTGGCATTTCAATTCCTTCTGCTGATCTGGTTTAGTGTGGGCAATATTTAATAATTTCCTGACTGGCTCCAAGTGAGCAAATAATAATTAATACCTGTCTGGCAATGGTACCAAGGGTGCATTCTCAGTTCTCAACCAGGTGTCAGAGACAAAGGTTTAGATGTAAGAGGGAGACTATTTTTAAGAAGAATATCTTCTATCTGGCTTAGAAATGATAAAAAATTAAAAACATTCATAGGAAGAAACTTAGAATACATCCTCTTTTTTTTTGTCTTGAATTAATTTTATCCATTCTGTCAAAAATAACCTCTTTTGTAGAACTGTTTTGCATCTAACTTTGCCAACCTATCACTGCCTAGGGAACAAAAGCAAAAACAAACAAACAACAACAACAAAAAACCCTGAAGCCTAACAAACTACTGGTTAATATTTATACTAGCAAATTCGGATTAGGCTGGAGTGTAAAGACTCCTGCTAAACACAGAAAATTTTGAGAAGTTTTGGTCTGCCTGCAAAGCCTTTTCCTACTTTATTCTTCAAGCACAAAAAAATGTTACTTCCTCTATCAAACCATCCCTAACTTCCAGGTAGACATATTCATCTATATTTATAACATTTGATCGATTTTGTTTACTATTGCACTAAAACCAATTTATTTTAGTTATTTATTGGCATGCTTCCTTCCCCTACTAGACCAGGAGGTCCATGGAAGGCAGGAATTATCATTCTTTCAACACACATTTATTGAGTGTTTACATGTGTCAACGGGCCATTTTGCTATTCGGCAAGACCTCAGTATTCATCTTGCTCTTCCCCACACTTAGTACGTGCCTGTCCCATTATTGAGTAGACACTCAATAATGAATTGCTAAATAATGGAATAACTGAGTGAGTGAAAGGATGAATAAATGAATGGACTCTATTGTATAAGATAAAAAAGGCACTGATTTTGCAGTGAAGTTTCAGTATTTTGATTTGCAAACAGAATCAGTGCAGAGAGAAGTTAAGCTCCCAAGGAGAGCAGAATCTGTCATTTTGCAGGGTGACACTGTGACTCAATTCCTGGTGAGCCTTTGTGGTTTAAAGAGACCTGAGCTAAAGTGGTATAACCTTAGGAAGGAGCAGTCCTCGCCTGGTCTCTATAATGTGCTGGAGTTCTGCCCTGTTCGGAGATAAAGACCGGTGGCTGGCTGTATCAGGAGAATTCGCAGGGCTCTCTCCTGTGGGAAGTAGTTCAGCTGGGAGGGTCTTCCGTGAGGTTGCAGTCAGGATATCAGCTGGAGCTGCACTCACCTGAAAGCTTGACTGGGGCTAGAGGACCAGCGTGCAGGATGAATCCCTCACATGACTCTGGGCAGGAGTCCTCAGACCATCACCACGCAGACCTCTCCACAGGATTTTCGTGCTGTTCTCATGAAATGCCAGCTGCTTCCCCCAGACTAAGGGATCCCAGAGAATGACCTTGAAGGATGTCACAGTGCTTCTTACAACTTTCTCTCAACAGTGCACATGGTCACTTCCGCCTCTTTCTATTAGTTAAATGTGTCCCTAAATACCACCTGCACTCAGAAGGAAAGGAAGTAGGCTCCGTCTTCTGAAGGGAGAGTATCAGAGGATTTGTGGACATCTAAAACCATCATAGAGGGAGCCCTCTTCCTTTTCAGGGCTTATTCCTTCACCTGTGAGCTGGATCTCATCCTTTCCCATCTGGAGTTAGCTGATCAATTATGCTCCCAATCTCTTAATAGTAAATCCTATTTACTGAGCATTTAATATGTCCTGACTACTGTGCCAAACACTTTATGTAGATAATCTCTCTTAATGCATGCAATTCCATAAATTAGGGGAATGATCACCTTACTTTTACAAATAAGGACACCAAGGCTCAGAAGGTTTATGTGAGATGTCCAAATGTCCAGTAACTGGCAAGCAGAAAAGTTGGCATTTCAACCCAACCTTGACTGTCACCATTGCTCTGTCCACGCTCTGCTAAGCTGTTCTATACCACCTCGTAGGGTCCTTTAATCTCTACCTCTCTTAATCAGCTTTTCCTTAGCTTTCAAATAGAACCAGTTCTTTCACCTATAAAGATTCCCTTCCTCTCAACCCTTCCTCATATCAAGCTTCATCACATCTTCCCATCGCCACAAATCTCTCAAGCTAGTCATCAGAGTACCAGTGCCACTCCCGCACCTCCCATTTGCTGCAACTCACAGCCATCCAGTTCTGCACGGACCAACTTAGTGAGGCTTTCTCTAAGTAAGGCGACCAAGGATGTCCTAATTTCCAAATCCAATGTGTTCTTCTCAGCCCACATTCTGCAGTAATTCATCAATTCTCAGACACACAATTTTCAATTTATCTCAAGTCAGCATGTCTTTGAATCAACAGCACTTTGCATTTGATAACATAAATTTCCTTGCTCTCTTTACATTTCATACCATGGCTCAGGCCTTCTGGAAATTCCTCACCCTTGTGCCATAGACATTCCTATGAATGGCTTTTTCTCCTTCCTCTCTTATAGATCCACTAAGTCTTCATTGGCTTCTCTTCCTCAGAAAATCAGTAGGTGGTGGAATAGATAATTTGGTGGTGATTCACCTTTTATCCCTTATACACTACTGAGTAATCTATTAGAAAATCTTCCATACCATTTATATGTTAATAACTCCTAATTTCTTCTCTAGCACCTAGCTTAACAGTTTTTCTTGGACTTCAATACTGATAAAGAAAATTTTAGTCACCTAATGAGCATCAAGTAGTATTTCCCCAACTGCATTTTTTAAAATTTTATTTGTATTTTGGACCTATTCATTCTTGGCATTGTAGATTATTCCATAAAACAAATGTGATTAAGGTCTGTATGTGTACTTGGGAGCCACCAGGTGGCCACCACGGGAAGTTCAAAACCCAAAGTTCATGAGAGTTGGTTTTTTTTTTTAAGTATAGTTGGTATACAATACTATATTATGTTAGTTTCAGGTGTGCAATGCATGGGAGTTTTGATACAGTCACTGTCTTTTCCCTTCTATAGGGGCAGGTCATTGTATATGAATAAATCTTTTCAGATTGATGAAATTATAAAGCAACTCTCTTTATAATGACAATCGTGGGGAAATCAGTGAGGGCTGTTTGTTCTGCTTAGTAGATGGCTGAGGCATTTCCTTTAGCTTCAGAACTATTATTAGTATGTACTGTAGGAGTTAAGTCATGTTTTTCATAGTATTTCAAAAATACTATTTCAGATGCTGTTTTATCTCTAATAAATTATTAATTCATTTCCCATTTTTGATCGAGGTGCTCAAGGAAGTTAGAAAATCCATTTCCTTTCATTGTGTGTCAAAATCTTGAATGAACCAAAGGCTTATCTACTATCAAGTGAGTGGCTTTGAACTCTTAAATCTTTAACAAGGTGGCATGCTCTTGATAAGAGGCAGACAGTTTCAAAGTTACAGCTTATACAGCACAGAATGTACTTTGATTATTTTAAAGATAGGAACCATGAAAAAACAGTACATAAGCACTGGCCAAGGGAATGCCAGTCAGGACAGGGAACATTGAGTGTTTGCCGAGCTGCTTAGCGGTCATGGGATTCACTTTCATGGAGAGGGGGAGTTAGATTGGTTTTCTTGGGTTGCATTACTCAGGTTGGAGTGGTGCTTGACAAGTACACGGGAAGTAGAGAATGAAAAAATGTTTTCGGTGAAACGAGACTCTCAACTACGCATTGTTTTGAAGCGATTATGTTTAAACAGCTAATCTTGTGAGGGCCGTGAGTAAGAAATGGAGCTAAAATATTCTGAGTGTCTACTGAGGCACCAAGTAGAGTAACTGGTTTTGCCACAACGATAAACAAGGTAGAGAAATCGAGTTAAGGCAGGCCATTGGCTTGTGATGAGGCTTCAGCTTTTACATAAGCATCCCTAAAGCACAACTTGCCTTTTCTGTACAATGTGAAGGATTTAGCTCAAAGGCAGGAGGTGCTGCAACATCTGCTTAGGAAACATTTGGTGGCCAAAGGAGGGGCTCCAGGACTGTGTTTTAGGGACTGAGCTAAGAAACGTGGAAACACCAAACATGTCCATCTGTAGCATCTACCTTGGAAAGGCCAGATAGCTATAGATGCTGCCCAGTCACCCTCTGAGAGGTATCAAGATTGCAAAAGATGGGGAAGCCGGAATGGCTAGTGGGTTAAACACTCACTTTGCAGCCCCAGGGTCTGAGGATTAAATCCCGGCCCCAGCTCTTGTGGACCCATATGCTGAACGGGGGAGTGTCTCCAATGCGGGAGGCCCCCGCCCAGTTCATGTTCTGTGTGGCCCCCGCCCACCTGTGTGGAAGGAAACCATGTCAAAAACTGATGACGTACAACTATGGAGACTGCTCTGGGCCCTCCCCTTTCTCTCTGTCTCTCTCTCTCTCTGTCAAAAGCAATAAAATAAATCATAAAAAAAAATTGCAAAAGATATCTTAACAGTTTTAATATTTTGAATTTAGCACCTGAGTGTGGGAATGCAAAATAAAAGTTATCAGATGAGATATGAACATGCATAAAGAGCATAATAATGTATGCCTAAAGAAAAAATTATTACAATCTTTGTCAGATGGACAATTTATAACAAAAACAGTGCCAAGCAACACTAATTATTAGAAATCCTAACTTTTTCAGAGGTGAATAATTGTTGCAAAACCAAAAAAGGATATTCAAGGTTCAATCCTTTTCTGAACTCTTTCTCATTCACAAACTTTCTGTTTATTAATTCACATGCCTTTATTTGTATACTTGTATGTGTAGACAATACACATATAGGTAAATGGTAATTTTATAGCTTTTAACCAAGCTTTAACAATACTTCTTATCAGCATATCATGTGAGATAAAACATATCTTGAATTTACTATCTTAATAAAATTACAGCAATTTCTTTAAAACTCAACAAAACACCTTGTACATTTATATCTCTTTGCAACTACTGTTGTAGCACCCACTTTATTACATGTACAGAAATTGCTTCCTTGGCTTTTTACACCAATGCAGACTCCTTCCTTTGCTTCATGTAATTGTTACCCTTTCCTTTCTCATGAATATCCCTAAATGGACACTACTTGGGTTTCTGCCCGAATCAGGGTTTCCCAGAGTTTCAGTTCTTCTTACATCTCAAATGAATGCTTATTGCCTTTCACATTGACTTTTTATTTGTAGGTTAACAGTAGCACAACTCTGGGGCAGTACTAAAAAACACTACAATTTATGTTTTAAATGGATGAATTGTAGGGTATGTGAGTTACATCTCGATAAAGCTGTTTAAAAAAGATTTTCACAAGTACAAAGAAAATATAATTATTAATAGACTACGTAAAAAAGAAAATATTTCCTCCCTTTTGCATGGAGGGGCAAGGCTGTTTTTATTAATAGATAACACAGAAAACTGGCAAAAGCAAATATGCTCTTATAAGGCACAGAACACAAAAAATTCTACTCATGGTGGAAAAGTATGATAAATCAACAGTGTTGGATATGACAGAACTGAATTCTCAGCTTTACAGTTGTGCCCGATGGCAGCCTGAGTAAACCATTGTCTTGTATTCTGAAGGCATACACACTGGTTTCCCAAATACTGGAATCTTGAAGACAAGAAAGAAGAAAAAGACAAAAAGAGACATCAGATTCCCTGTTATTTGCCACTTGAGGAAAATCAGATGATCAAGTCTTTAACAGTAAGCTTTCCTTCCACAAATGAAAAAAGAAAAAATAAGTAACCAGAGCCATCCAAGAGCCGAGTTCAGCACGCAAGAGTCCAAAGGACTTTGCCACCCAGTGAGACCCACCAGAGGGGCTGAGGGAAGACAGATGCAGGTGTTTAGAAGAGATGCCACACAGACTCCAGTGAGAAGACGAAAGTATGGAGACCCCAGAAATGACTGTCGATGAGACAGGTCTCGCAGCTGATACTGACTCACTTATGGGGGAGACCCATCAAGGAAACTTTCATAGAATAAAGGGAGACAAGGGTGATAAAAGCAAAACCATACAGTAGGTGCAACAGTGAGCCATGCGTTTTGTCTTTGGGTGAACTGGTTATCTGAAAACTGAGGAGAACAGTTTGCCCCAGAGGAGCAGAACGAAACTTCAGTTATTTCTTGCTGTACTTCAGGTCCTTGTTGTTCAGTTCCACTCTTACCTGGGTGCCTCCAACCATCTGCCGCATGGATGCAAAATTTTCATAATAAAACACAGACGTTTGACATCTGTTTAGCAGCCTGCATGGACTACCCAATAGGATTAAATCCCAATGCCTTATAAAAATGGTGTGCAAGCCCCTTCATGATCTGGCCCCCATGGGCAGCCACCCCGCAGCCATATCTCCATCAGCACTTCATCAGCCCTGCCTGCCCCCCATGGATGCCATCATCTGAGCTGGTCCGCCTTCTGTCACATCTCCCTCTACCGGGATGCTCTTTCACTCCTTATCTGCAAGGAAACCCTCCACTTCCCCAGAAGAAAGCACCCATTTTAGGACAAAGTCCATGCTGCATGATGTTTTAGGGGATATAGAGACTCCTTGAAGTCCGTCCTTGAACTTGCGACCGAGTACTTGTGTCTAGTCCCACAGACATCCGGTCAGGAGTTTTCATCTGTATGTAAAACAATGATCACAGTTCCCTACGTTATGTGAGGACAGGGAATAACGAGGAGAATTAAGTCAAGTGGTCAACATACATAAGTGCGTGGGCAAGGGGCAGTTTCATTGTAAGAAAGTATACAAGAAAACATTTTTTTTAAGTACAGGAAGGTAGACGTAATGGAGTTTCTCCAAGCCTTATCAAGATGTGGGGAGAGTTAGGAGGTCACAGTAGCACTTATAACTCTTGTCTCAACCTGCAAATGCAAGACTTGCAAGTTCTTGCAAATTTCTCTCCAAATAGTTCTCCTCCACCCCAGAGAGGATCTTGTCTGTCTCCCAGGGCTGGTCTTGTTGGACACGTTGTCCTACACCATCATTTCCACCGGGTGGCAGCACCACTTAGCTGACACAGCCTACGATTCATCCAGCCCTCCGCCCAGAGTGCGATGAAGTCTTTTCTCCCCCTTGCATTAAACTCTTGCTTAAAAGAGTTCTCAAAAAGACCAGGTTTTTGTGTTTTGCTTTTCCTTTTTCTTTTTTAAATTATGGGATACAGTTTGTCAGCCCCTGTCTCTTCACAGGGATCAGACATTAGTCCCCTGAAAGCCAATTCTGAGTCGCAGCCATAGGGCTGTATTCAGAATCACCTTTTCCCTCTAATGTCACAGTCCTGGCTGCTGGGTCCTTCTGGTCCCTGGCCTAGATAGAGTTTGGGAATATGACAGATCGTGGATGAGTTGTAACTCTGCCGGTTGCAGCTATAAGACTGCATAATTAACCTCAAAGCTGCTGTTTCTTGATCTGTAAAATGGGGACAATGATGGTACCCACTTCATGGGGCTGATGTGCAGATTAAATGACCCTCTAGCGCAATTCCTGGCACACAGAATGCACTTTGTCAGTGTTAGTGCTTATTAGTATAACAATATATACTACCTCCAAAAAAAAACCCAACAAAAAACAACCAGATAAAACTAACAGTGATTAATTATGGTGGCAGGATCAAAGATGAGTTTTAATTTCTCCTTTGTTTTCCAAATTCCCTTAAATAAGGATGCATGGTTTTCATGAGGATAAAAAGCAATTGAAATGGAATATAGATTGTTGACCTCTGTTCATGAAACATTCAAAGACTTTCTCCACTGCACAGTGAGCTCTGGGTTGCCCCATGTGCCCAGACAGAGCCCAAGGTGGGGGCTGGGGGCGGAGGGGTGGGAACAGGCTGATCCAGCTCACATCTAAAAACCCAGGTCATGAGGGAAATTCCATCTAGAGGGAACATTGCTCTGACCTCTCCGGCATGATGATCCAGCAAAGAGCTGGCCGGGAAAACCTCCACTCCTTCAGAGAGGAGTCATCACCAAGGAAGGGTCTCTCCCAGCACAAGAAAGGGACCGGCAAAGCATGCGGCTGACATGGGGCCTCACCAGGAAAACGCTGCAAAACAGACGGAAGCTGTAACGGAACAATTGCCAGGCATTTAAAAACTTCATGAAAGGACCGACTGCCTCTAAGAAGGTAGAGTACAGGAAAAACAGTGGGAAAAGAAAAGGAAAAAAGTTAGCCTGCCAAGGGAGAAAGAACACTGCTGCAAATATTGTAAGGATGTAGAGAGCAGGGATAATGAAAACGCAGCAAAGTAAAATGGAAAAAAAGAGAGTTTAAGCGAATTATATAGGCACAGGGTAAGCAAAGACACCTGATGTTTATTCATTTATGACACACCTATGATATGCCCACACTATTCTATGCACCACGAATACAGCAGCTCTGTAACTGACACTGTCCAGGCCTTTATGGCCCTTGAAACCAAAAATTGTGTCTGGTGTTCAGCTTTCCAGACCATCTACAGTGAAAAATGCCATGGCCCCCCAACAAAGGGCCCTCAGACAAGGTATTACATGGACCTCTCATGGTCCCTCCCACCCATAGGCATCTGGTGTTATACAGCATTGGACAGCCTCCTCACAGAATAATTTAGAAAAGCTTCTAACTTAACCTTGTCACCTTAGCTTGGTCACTGTTATGGACTGAATTGTGTCCTCCACCCAAATTCATAGATTGAATCCCTACCCCCCCCCCCCCCCCCCACACACACACACAGTATGACTGCATTTGGAGAAAGGACCTTTAGGGAGGTAATTAAGGTTACTTGAGGTCATAAGGGTGGGGTCTTAATCCAATGAGAGTGGTGTACTTATAAGAGGAAGAGACACCAGGAGTCTATGCATATGTGCGCATGTGCACGTGAGCATACACACACACACACACACACACACACATATACACACACACGGAGACAGAGAAAGAGAGACAGAGAGAGAGAGAGAACACAGCGAGAAGGCGGCTGGCTATAAACCAGGAAGAGGTTTATAGTCTCACCTGAGACTGAATTTGGGGCCCCTTGATCATGGACTTCCCACATCCAGAATTGTGAGAAAGTAAATGTCAGTTGTGTAAGCCACCCAGCCTGTGGTATTTCATTATGGCAGCTCGGGCAAACCAACAGAGTCACTGAATGTGGCCGTGCCTAGAAAGGGATCATCTCGTTCTGGTTGCTTCCTAGGTAATTATCAGAGCAAAGAGTGGTGAGCTATATAAGCCCACTTTGGACATTTGGAATTCTAGCCTGACCATTCTTGGACATGATGCTTCTTTCTTTCCCCTAAAGGCAACATCAGGCCAGACTGGCAGGGACCCTTTGGGTGCAGCCCAGCCAAAAAGGAACCGAGGGGATCCACAGGTAATCCTGGTTCAGGCCGCTGGGTTTTCCTGTTGGCTTGAGATCATAAAGATAATTGTCACCTGGTTGAAAGCCCTGCTCACGACTCCTGTTGGAACAGCCCACCTAGCACTGCAGTGGGTCTCTGCCAATTAACCTCTTGTCCTGTTTCCTCATCTGAGGAATATCTGCGCTTGAGCACTATTGAGTCTAAAGCCCCTATCAGATTTGATGTCTTATGATCCTTTATGGCCCAGGGGACGGAAGAGCAGTAGTGTGTCAGCGCTTGTAGTGTGTGCAAGCCCATGCATGCATTAACTGTAGCGTGTGCAAGCCCATGCATTGACTGTAGTGTGTGCAAGCCCATGCATTGACTGTAGTGTGTGCAAGCCCGTGCATTGATTGCAGTGTGTGCAAGCGCATGCATTAACTGTAGCGTGTGCAAGCCCGTGCATCGACTGTAGTGTGTGCAAGCCCGTGCATTGACTGTAGTGTGTGCAAGCCTGTGCATTGATTGTAGTGTGTGCAAGCCCATGCATTGACTGTAGTGTGTGCAAGCCCATGCATTGATTGTAGTGTGTGCAAGCCCATGCATTGACTGTAGTGTGTGCAAGCCCATGCATTGACTAGTGTGTGCAAGCCCATGCATTGAAGGTCCGTGTGAGTTTCAGGCTACCGGTCTCAGATAGAGCTGCGTCCATGAATGTTCCCCATTAGGGTGGCCAGAGGCATCACTGAGCAACGCAGTTCTCCGGGAGCTACCTGAAACCCAGGCGGAGCTCGCTCGCTTTAGGACTCTCACAGGATCCCAGGTTCTTCCGGGGTTTTGTCGAATCTGCCGGCGGCGACCCGGCGCCGCGTTGCGGTGTGTGGAATGTGCCGCTGCGCGCGCGCCGCGGCGTTTACGCGGCGATTTCATCATGCTCGGGGCCCGGCCGCGCGTGCCGCTTCCGCCGCCGTCTGCACGGCACCGCCCCGGGCCGCCGGCTCATGCCCCCTCCGCGGTCGGCGCTGCTTAGAGCCGCGAGCGCCGCGCTGCTGCTGTCGCTGCCACCCCGGCTCCCGGCCCGGCCTCTGCACCTGCCTCGCCGGCCCCTCAGCGCGCGCGCGCCCGCCCCGAGCTCACTCTCCGCGGTCTCCCGGAGCAGCATGGCCGGCGCCGGGGCTGAGGAGGTGCTGGCACCGCTCAGGCTAGCCGTGCGCCAGCAGGTACCGGCGTTCTGCGCCTTGCCTCTGCTCACCCTCCACCCCGCTGCCTCCTTCCTGGTCACCCCGTCCTCTCTGCTCCCCGGGCACCCGTCCACCTGGCCGGTTACCCTCCTTCGTCATCCTCTGCAAGCCCTTGGTTTCCTGGCATCTTCCTGTCGCCTCTCTCACTTTGGACCCAGGTCCCCGGGTGCGTCGACCACCTTCCCTCCAGGGGACCTCGGGCCTTCCCTCATCTCGGGTGACTCCCTCGGGTCCCCTTGGACGCCCTGCCTCGCGATCGGGTGGTGTCCTCTCCCCATCTGCGTTGCTGCCCGCGCCGCCTCGCTCTCAGACGGCGTGGGCATCAGTGCCCCGTGGCTTCCGCTCCTGTCGGGGCGCAGGAGCCTCAAGTTCAGGTTTCCAGCGTCGGCCGTGTTCTTTGTGCCCCGGGGGAGCCAGGCTCCGAATCCGTGTCTGGTCTCAATTACGAGCCAGAGCTGCCGGTTCTCTCCTCTTACAGCCAGATGCCTTTTAAACCTTTAGGATGCCTTGAATAGTGTTTGCTCCTGACATCTTTCCTTCGGCGCTTATAGTTTGGCCGCATGACTCGCTGAGAAAGCAAAAATGGTTGCAACGCGGATGTGGGGGTGTTGGCTGTTTTTGTCTTACGGCGATGTGATGGGTTCTTTGTCCTTCGCTCTTGCCATCTTTTCTGGCGTCCGAAAGAGCCCCTGGGCATGAGTGCGCTTTCAGATCGCACACCTGGGAAACGCCAGTGTTGCGGAGGTACCCGGTGAAGTCAGCCGTCCTCCGCGTGAGACACTTTGCAATTTGATTTTGCGGAAGGGAGGGGAGTTTCGTGGCTGGAGGACTTGGTGATGTGGACAAGCCCCCTTTGCCTTAGCGTGTTGCACGGATTTCGGAATTTACAGAGGACAAGGAAAGGACTGTTTCAACTGGAGTCTCACGTCAAGTTGGGCAGAGCCACAGGCTCGGACTAGGACCCTGGGATCGATGAATTGGTAGTAAACACCAAACGGGTTTCCCCTGCGCGGGCGCCTGATGCAATCACTTGCCTTAGCTTACACGGGGTGGAACCCTCTCTCGGAAATAATTCATGAGAGCAGAGTTGCCACAGAAATCCAGCACATCCTGCCACTTTGCAGGCTCTACTTCTTGCGAGTTTGAGTCTTACTGATTCAGGAGTGTTTTATTTTGCAGTTTCTCAATGGGCCTAATTTTTTCTTTATTATTGGTATCAGAATGCTGTGTATGTTTATTCTCCGTCTCCATACACCCACTCTCTTCAATTAAAATTAGGCATGGGCCCTTTGTCTTTTCTGTAACTCAGTTTTGTTTTCTTTTTTGTTGTTTTTCACATCCTTCACTTCAGAAGGGAGAATACATCTAATTTAAAGAAACACGTACCCAAACCCCTCCCTTTGCCACGTTAGTCTGGAATTGCAGGGCAAACCATCCATCTGTATGTAGTAAAACTGGAAGTGGTTAACTTCATTAAACTTTGATGGGAGGAACAGCTTCTGCTGCCATTCCTATCTTATGTATTGTTTATACTAGCTTAGCTGTTAATTTTGTTTGTTTGGTTGGTTGTTTTGGTACTTTAAGATATTTTGTGAATATGTAAGTTAGTTTGTGTAAGTTAGTCCGGGTCCTTTTTCTAAATTTCCAGGACCACACATATATGAACTTTGAATCACACTGATTCTGGTGTCAACTGGAAGGGAATTGAAAGATCATCCAGTTAAATCCTTTTTGGTTTTTTGTTTATGAGGAAGTGAGACATGGTATCCAATGAATCCATTTTACATAATTTCCTTTGTGAAGTTTGTGCAATTGAAGACATCCTTGGAGTGGGAATTTTAAGGTGCTTAACACTGGTCTTGTTAGTGGGATGTGTTTCATATAAATTTGTTCAGCTGCTAGGCTACTTAGATGCTTGGTTTTTAAAGGTTTGGTTTGTTGATTGACAAACATTTTCTCATGGCACATTCTTCATTAGTCCCTGGAGAATTAGTTATAGAACTTGTCAGGGGACTTCAGAACTTGAAGAAAACGGCATATATTGTTTGATGAGGGGCACCCGAGGACAATTGAGTTTAAAAAAAATTGGGGGGGAAGCCGGGATGGCTCAGTGGGTTAAGAGCTCACTTTGCAGCCCCAGGGACCAAGGATCGAGGATCGAATCCCAGCCCCGGCCCATGTGGACCCATATGCTGAACTGGGGAGTGCCCCCAGTTCGCTGGGGTGAGACCCCTGCCCAGTTCCTGCCCTGTGCATCCCCGCACTTACCTGTGGAATGAAACTATATGGAAAAACCAATAATGTGCAACTATGGAGGCTGCTCTGGGCCCCTCCCCCTTCTCTCTGTCTTTGTCTCTTTGTCTCTGTCTCTCTGTCAGAAACAATAAAAAAATAAATAAATAATTGGGAATTAATATCTGGTGGCCAACTTCTATTTTGCTAAATAAGGAAATTAAAAAGAAAAAACCAGTATAATTATCGAACTGCCATCTGAAGTCTCCTTTCATTTCATAAAAGAAAGAATATTTTAATAAAAAAAAAAATAAGCAGACCATATGTCAGAATAAAGAATGATCACTTATATTGAGTAGAATTAGCTTTGAAAAAAAAGATCTAATACACTATTTTTTTTTTACCATGTAGTAATGAAAACTGCCCTGGAGTGTCTTTTGTTTGGGAACTATTGCTTTAAGGCAGTGGTCTCACATTGTGGTCAGCAAACCCTTGGAAGTCCAAGGTCAAAACCATTTTCATAAGATGTTATTTTCCTTTTTCACTGTGTTGACGGTGCACTGATGGCTCAAAAGCAATGGAGGGTAAAACTGCGTGCCCTTAATCAAGTGGGGGACACCAAACTAAGTCATTATGGTCCTTGTGACACACTTAACAGTTAAAAAAAGGAAGAAGTCAGTTTTGCTATAATGTCCTTGTTGGAGCTGTAAAAAATTACTAATTTTATAAAATCCAGACCCTTTTTTTCATACATCACTTTAATTTTCTTTGTGTCAAAATGGGAAGTATGCATAAAACATATTGAAATATGAAAAGCATTTGCATGGTTGAGTTATAAGCTACCTCTTTTCATTGAACAGCTTGTAAAAGGAGAACAAACATACACAGCATTCTGATACCAATAATAAAGAAAAAATTAGGCCCCTAGTGAAACTGCAAAACAAAACACTCCCGAATCAGTAAGACTCAAACTCGCAAGAAGTAGATCCTGCAAAGTGGCAGGATTTGCTGGATTTGTGGCAACTGCTGCAATGAATTATTTCCGAGAGAGGGTTCCCCCCACTGTAGCTAAGGCAAGTGATTGCATCAGGCGCCTGTGCGGGAGAAACCCGTTTTATGTTTACCGTACTATGAGTTCATCGATCCCCAGGGTCCTAGGAAAATGAGTGACATGAGCCTGTCATTTCATGAAAACAACTGACAATAATTGTGGCCAATCATAAAAATCAAGTTTGTGGGAAGTTTTGGAAAGCTCATTACTGTTATTTTTAATGAATTAATAAATATTTAAAATTTGCATTTTAATTTCTAATACAGTAAAAGTCGGTAGAAATAACCCACAATAACAAAAGCATTTTGGGATCCTCAGTAAGTTTTAACAGTATCAGGATGTTCTGAGAACAAAAGTTGGAGAACAGGTGCTTTAGGGGAATGGAAGTGTCTGACTTACATGAAGGACCAGTTTGGGCTGTTGCCTGGAATAGCCCCCAGATTCTCCCATTCCCCCCACCAGTTTCCCTTTACAGCGAGGGTGTTTCCCTGTGCTCACCTTGTCTGCACTTTCTCATTTCCCATTCGCTCTTCTTTCCACTGTATCCCGCCCTTGGCTGCCACCACTGCCCTTACCTACTTACCCTAAGGGTACTTTCTGGTGATTGTTTTACCTGTCTTCAGCATGGAACTGTGCTGGTCACCCTCTCCTCTGAGAACTGCTGGCCTCCCCCTCGCCTTTGAACATCAAGGTTGATTCATAAGCTGAAGAAATACATGTTTCAGGATATCCTTGTGCAAACAGGACCTGTTGAGATGACTTTTCCTTAATGTAGAGATTTAGAGAGGGCCTGGTGTAGAGATTTGGTGACATGTTTTTGTATCATTGTCTGGATTTAAGAGGACACTCTGAAATGAGGTGGATGTAGCTTGATGCTCTCACAAAGTAACTTAGTATAGAGAAAAATAACCAAGAAGGATATATATATTTTTAAACCTGTAGTGAAACTTAATTGTCAAGATAGGAGAGGTTTTTGAAGACTGCTGGGTAGGCTTGCTTTATACCTCTGCCTATTTTTGTGTTTGATACACCTAGTAATTAAAAGCTTAGGCTCTGAAGTTGTATTTTCAGAGTTGGGATTTGACTCCACTGTTTGCTAGCTTGAGGCATTGAGCAAATTTGTTAACCTTTCTGTAGTCAAACTTCATCATCTGTGGTACGGGACTGGAGTTATAAACATCAAAATGAGATTGTTTATGTAAATACTGAGAATGCTGCCCACAGTGCATAGTAAGTTCTTGGTAAAATGTTAGGTATTATTCTGAAATAATATGGCTTACTGGAATGTTGGTTTTGCCAAACCATTGCTGGCATGGAGTTCAGATATTTTCCCATGCTTGCTGGTTTGATGACACTTCCATCCTTTACAAGAGGATTGGTGTCTTCCGAATTTGGTATGATAGAATGATAGGAGAGCCTTTTTAGTGATTCCTTGGATGGTCTTTAAATGATGATTCACTGTATGAGTCACTAATGGTGGGAATGACATGAATTATGTTTCTGTATTTTATATTTTCTTTTACTGTACTTGAGAGGACACAGATAAAACCCTTATCTTCGTAGTACCATAGTTAGAGACTTAGGGAGAAGAGCCCTGGCTTTCTCTCTGCTTTGCTTTTCTGACCTGAGAGTTCCCCCTCTTGCTTAATCCACAAACGGCAAATGACAAGTTTATGAAGCTTTTGTTCATAGTTGTGAAACACTTGAAAATCTGAGACGAACTCATTTATGTAAACAAGAACCCTCTAGCCCCGTGTGTATAAAGTCAGACACCTTACAAAGGTGAAGAAATGTTTTCTAGTTTTTTATTGGCCAGCTGAATATGCATCATGATATATATGAAGGAACCATGAAAATCCTGTGGAATGACATCTCACCTAATAATTCCTTTGCTTTATAATCACATGTTCTTAGTTCAAGTGTATGTTTTTGTTTTTTTCCTAATTGTTTTTGACAGAGAGACAGAGAGAAGGGAGAAGGCCTAGAGCAGTCTCCATAGTTGTGCGTCATTAGTTTTCTACATAGTTTCATTCCACAGGTGGGCACAGGGCTGCAGAGGGCAAGAACTGGCTGGGGTGCCCCCACATAGGAAGCTTGCCCCAGTGAGAACTGAACTGGGGACACACCCCAGTTCAGCAGATGGGTCCGCATGGGCCGGAACCAGCATTCGATCCTTGGACCCTGGGGCTGCAAATGATCGCTCAACCCGCTGAGCCGCTCAACCCACTGAGCCATCTCGGCTTCCCCCAGGTGTATGTTTTTGCAGCAAGAATTTATCTAGGAACTAAGCTCTAGGTGATGCTTCTTAAGGGTAATTCAGAGACATTGATGAAGTTTCACATCAGTTTCCATTCAACACACACACACACACAAGAGGAGAATGATATTTAGAAATTAGGAATCCTTAAGTACTTTCATCCATGTTTAGACCACTTCCAATTCTTTTGTTTTCAGGATTGGATCATTATAAATCATGATTTTAATAGTGATTGAGGGAAATTAATTTAAAATTCTTCCTAACTGTACCTTTACTTGTGGTGGACTTGTCAGTGCCTGTTGGGAAAAATCCAAAAGAAAAAGCAGGTGCAATATGTGGGAATGGCAGTATTTGACACACAGGGGTACATAACTAAAAGAACTGCTAGCCTCCTTTCTGGTTGTATGAATGTCAGACCCTTATTTTCTTCATTATGTCTCATTAACCTAACTCAGGGGTGCCCAAACTTATGACTTAACCTGAGCCACGTTGGAAGAAAAATTATCTAGGGCCACACATAAAGTACACTAATGACAGCCAATGAGCCAAAAAAAAAAAAATTTTTTTTTTTTTTGCAAAAAAGTATAATGTTTTAAGAAAGATTACGGATTTGTATTGGGACACATTTAAAGTCCTAAGCCGAACGTGGTCCATAGGCCATAGGTTGGACAAACTTGACCTACCTCATTGTCTCTCTGCTTCATTCCATGGATTATCCATGGACACTTTCTTTAGTTCTGTCTTCTAGGTCACTAATTTTTTCTTCAACTGTATCTGATCTGCCTTTTTAACCTGTACAGTGAGTTTTTAATTTCAGTGATTCATTTTGATCTGTGTAGTTCTTTTTCAAGTTCCCTGATTATTTTTGATAGTCTCGTGTTTCTTTGTTCATGTTTTTTATTCTGCCTTCTTTTCTTTTTTTTAAAACATCTTAAGCATTTAAGAAATATATTTCATCATTCTAATACTTTGGAGTCATCTTACTCTGTCATTTTTTCTGAGTCTCATTCATGGTGGCTTGTTTCCTCATGGGTTTTTACATTTTGAGCTAAGAGCTTTTATTTTGGTGCTGTTAATCTGTGAAAACTCTAAAGGACCTGTGTGAAAGGTTCACTCCTTTAGAGGGCAGTTGTTCCTGTTCAGCACCTAAGGGCTCTGTTGATTTGACAACTTTAATTTCTCATTTTAGCGTTTCCTGGACTGTGTAGGTAGTGTTTTGTTTGTTTGCTTTTCCAGATTACCTATCCACCACATTGTAAGTGTAGGAATCAGTGTACAGGTGGTAGGTTGTTGGAAGTGAACAAAGTAAATCTATAGAAGTTAGCAAAGAAAAAGCTCCAACAATTAAGAACAAGGTAGAAGCAGGTGAGCCAGTAGTAACTGAGAAGAAACGGCCAGAGAAATAAGTGGAGAACTTAAGAGGAGAGAGATTCAAGGAGAGGATGGTCAATTTATTGGTTCTTATGTGTTCTCAGTACTAATCTTGCTCTTTTATACAAGGTCTGTCCAGAAAGTATCCAGCCATGTAATATGAAAAATAGAGGCATTTACGGCTGGATTTTTTTCAGACAGCACTTCTTACTTTTTATCAATACTTTTTTCTCCTCCTCCAACTTTTCCCTTCCCCCAAAGGAAACACATGCACACACACATACACATGTGATAATCACCTTTAACCTTTACAGCATGGTTATTTGTATACTTGTTTGAATATCCTGCTAGATTATAAAAACACACTCCTAATTTTCTTGACTTCTGAATGAAACCAGTCCTGAATGTAAATTCTCTTTGTTGGCTAGGGAGATGTTGTACGAAAACTGAAAGAAGATAAAGCGCTCCAAGTAGATGTAGACAAGGCAGTAGCTGAGCTCAAAGCCCGGAAGAGGGCTCTGGAAGCAAAGGTGAGTGTTGGGATCCTAACATAGGAATGTAAGTAGGTATAGGATTGTTCATCTTTATTTAATCTCTGTGGATGAGAAAGACCTAGAAAAATTTCTGAATGGGTACCATTTGCTTTATCACTTTATCCAGAATGTCTGCCCCACCCATCCCCTCTGCCTGGCAGGCAGGCTCATGCTTTCCATGTGCAACTCAAATGTCACCTTTTCTGTGAAGCCTTCCTGCCCCCTTCCCCCATATCCTAGTCTCAGCATGCTCCATGAATTTCCCCAGAAGGCATTGTGCTTGCTCTTTATGAATTCTCCTATCCCTGGAAATAATGGTTATGTCTTTACATGTTTGTTTGTGTTTTTTTTCTTTTAAGGAAACAGTCTGTCCATCTGATACATGCTCCCAAATCTTTCAAACAATAAATCTCTCCTCACCAAGTTGAAGTAGTTTGGAGTTTTAAGTCACACTTTTGCTATAGTGATCAACTAAAACTTTAGTATCTGCATCTAAGTTAACTTTGTCTTGTAATTTTGGAAATGATCATATACTTTCCTAAATAATTAAGTAAAGGTAGTTTTTCTGTAACTCAAAGGTTGCTATTTTTTTTTTAAGGGTATCAAAATCTTGTCTGATAAATTTTATATTGAGTTTTGCTGAGAAATAAACTTCATTCACATATATAAATTCATATTCCCACTCATTCCTTCAGTCACATGTTTTCTATTTTAAAATCCCATATAGGAGCTGGCATTACAACCCAAAGATGACATGGTAGACAGAGCCAAAATGGAAGATACCCTGAAGAGGAGGTTTTTCTATGATCAAGCTTTTGCTATTTATGGAGGTAGGGGGTTAAATGATAGAAAGAACAGTTATATTGTGAGTGGCTTAGTATTGTTCTCAAATCAAAAACATGGCTTGCCAAATGATATCTAATTGTATGAGGTCACATAAAGCAGAGGATAGATGTTTATTTTGCTTTTGTTTATTTAGAATTGGTTATTTGGTACAAGATCTTTTTTTATTTCTCTCCACCCTGTTCTTGAAGAGCGCCTTTTTTCTTTATGGTGTTTGGAGCTGTTGGGAGCCCAGGTCTTAAGCATTTGATGTGTCCATGCACAGTTGATCCATGAGCAACACAGGCTTGAACTGCACAGGTGCACTTACATGTAGAATTTTTTTAGTATTGTAAATGTATGGTCTCTGCCTTATGATTTTCTTACCATTTCCTTTAGCTTACTTTATTGTAAGAATACACTGTGTAGTTCATGTAACATACAAAATATGTGTTAATTGACTATGTTATCAGTAAGGCTTCTGGTCAATAGTAAGCTATTAGTGGTTACATTTTTGGGGAGTCAAAAGTTATAAGTGCATTTTTGACTGCATGGGGGTCAGCACCCCTAATCCCCCATGTTGTTCAAGGGTCAACTATACATAATAGAGAGACTTCTTAAAATGCAATGGAAACTGGCGCTTTAGGGGGCCATTGTAACAGGGGCCACTATACCACGTACCTCACACAAGGAATGATAACCCAGTCGCTAGATTATTCTTAATAGTCCTAGGTTTATTCTAAATGCCAGAAGGAAACATTCATCATAGGTATGTAGATAAATCTCGACATCTTTCTGAATGCTCTATGAAGGTATGTGGCTGACTATAATTTACTGATTACATGTAAAATGATATTTTTTTATAATCCAACAGATCATTCAAACGATATTAGACTTTTAGTACTTTGCCACTGAAATTTGATTCGAGTTTGGCTGAGCAGATTTCTAAATGCTTAATTTTTTTGAGGTTTAAATAGTGGATCAAGTACTCAATAATAAATTAGAGAATTAGGTGCTAAATTTTTAGATCATTGTTATCAGCTGATACAACAGATTATTTTCTAATTTCTATGGCAGAAAACTGCAGTCTGTTTTCATTTTCAGTCTGTTTCTCATATATGGAGGGACTTTGGTGGTTTTTTTTGTTTTCGGTTTTTTTTTTTGGTAATCCTACTTGAAATTCTTAATATGGGAATAGCGAACAGTAAGAATTTTTTTTTTTTAAATATATTTTTATTTATTTATTTTTGACAGAGAGAGAGAGAGAGAGAGATACAGAGACAGAGAGAGAACTGAACTGGGGGAGCTCCCCAGTTCAGCATATGGTTCCCCACGGGCCGGGGCTGGGATTTGATCCCTGGTCCCCGGTGCTGCAAAGTGAGCGCTTAACCCACTGAGCCATCCCGGCTTCCCCAGTAAGAACTTTTTAATTTTACTTCTGTCAGCTCGCGGAGGTGAGCCTCTCCAGTCCTGAGAGATTTGAGTTGTTACTTGAATGCATGTGTAGGGAGTATGTGAAGTCTTACTGGTGTCAGTTTGTTCAGAGTGACAAGGTACAGCACACATGTCCCTCGCTTGTATGTTGCAGGTGTTAGTGGTCTGTACGACTTTGGGCCAGTGGGGTGTGCCCTGAAGAACAACATCATTCAGACATGGAGACAGCACTTCATTCAGGAGGAGCAAATCCTGGAGATTGACTGCACTATGCTCACCCCGGAGCCTGTGCTCAAGTAAGATTTGTGCTCCAAGGGCCAAAGTTCTTCAGTGTGCCTGTCTGAGTAACGTTGTTGATTACAAAAACTACCTGTGTTCACTGTGAAAATGTAGAAAATAAAGAAAAACAAAGAAAATATTCACTTACTATGCACAGAGAGCCATGTTAAAATTGTGTTTATCCTTCCTCTCCTTTTTCTCTGTAAGTTCCTATATATGTTTACATATCAATGTTAAAAGCATGCTGCCCTTTTTCATGTAACATAGGTGAACACTTACTTCAAAAACATTAGTTGTTGAAAGCATTTTTTATAACAGCCTAGTAGTCTCTTTTGTGGATGTGCCATAATTTCTTTAGCTGATGCTATATTGTAGGCATTTAAATTGTTTCTGACCTTTGACTGCACTGAACATCCTGATAGATGAATTATTGTATATATATATCCCTGATTATTTTCTTCGTGTAAATTCTTAGGACTTCTGGGCAAAGCTGTGTATACATTTTAAATCAAATACTACTGTTTGTATTGAAGTTCCAGTGCAAACATTTAGATTAGTCCTACTAACATTGTTGAAAGCAGAGCAGGATTTCTCGAATATAAAACTGCAAGAGAAATTCTTACCATATTTTTTTTAAATCTCAGAATTTCATTTAATATTTCCTGGTAAAGAGCTAATTTCACTATTTACATCCTCTGTGCTCTTAATAATTTTAGCCAGTTAAGACAAGATGAATTTCTGATGATGGATCTAAAAGATCAAGACATCCTGTTTAGCTCCTTGCTTCTGATAGGAACTGTGTAGAGAGAATAGTAATGTGCATACAACTGTCTGTGACAGAACTCTTTTATTCAGATTAGTGTCTGTACTGAGTTAAGATTTTTGGCTAGTCACATTCACCATGGTTTTGGTCTTTGCTTAGATCACTAATAATGGGATGGGCGTGGATTAATTGATTCTGCAAAGTAGCACAGACTTTACGACAACTTGTGAAAGAGTGTAATCTGGTTGATGTCTTTTTTCCTACGAAAAGGAAGCACTTGGGGAGAGAATGGGAATAGATTTGAGGAAGATTGACTCTGGCATACATTATCATCTGTCATGGATATATCATTATAGACATGGGAGTTTTCCTCTTTCAGGTTCACAAACTGGATAAATATATAGAAGGGGGATTGTAACAAGGTAAAATCTGTGTGTTAGTTTGTGTGGACATGACAAATTTGCTCTGCACTTGTTAACTTAGGACCTCTGGCCACGTCGACAAATTTGCTGACTTCATGGTGAAAGATGTAAAAAATGGAGAGTGTTTTCGTGCTGACCATCTGTTAAAAGGTATGGCTCTTCATCTTAGATAAATGGCCATTCAAATAGGATTGATCAGAACAAGGTTTTATATTAAACCTTTCTCAAAACTTTTTCTGTTATATTTTTAGGGGGCATAAAATACAGAGACTGAAGTATACAGATCTTAAGTCCATTATTAAAAAAAAAGATATATACAGATAATTCGAAATTCTAAGTTAGCAGATGAATCAAGACAACATGAATTTCCCTGTAAAATCAACCAAGGGATTCGTGTGAATTAAGAACATTATCCTTGGATTCATTTTTATATATTTTTTACCTATCCATCATGAAAACCCAAAAACGCATTGTCCTTTTTCCCATTGATTGAACTTGGCATGTACCAACACTGTTCTTGTAGCTCATTTGCAGAAATTGATGTCTGATAAGAAGTGTTCTGCTGAGAAGAAGTCAGAGATGGAAAGTGTCTTGGCTCAGGTGAGTCCGTGAGGGATGTTACCACAGTAACTGGTAGGTGCTGCCTTTCAGCCCTCGCCTGCTCTTGAATTCCACATCATGCTAACCCTGTGCTGACACAATTGTAAAGAAGCCAAGTTTACCTCTGTTCCTAATGGCACCTCTTCGTGTATTTTTACTTTCTTCTTTCTCTTATCTTTTGTGGTTAATCTTTTTTATTTTTAGTCAAAACTAGCAGGTCCATGTAAAAAGGCATAAAGGTTTGTCCTCTTTGGAAATGAGTGTTCTGAGAGTAGGAGCCAAAACCAGAGGAGGGACTAATGAAGAATAGTTAGTTCCATGTCGATGTCGAGATTTGGGTGCAGAATTCTTCGTGAGCACTCTCATCGGCCGCTTGATCTGGCTGTGCTCTCCCTGACTACAAGCTGTGATTCTTAGGACCTCACAGGCAAGGCCCCTGCTTTTCTTGGAGACGGATGTTTTATGGTTTCTATTTAAGGTGACAGATTTTAGGGAAGACAGAAGAGACCACAGAGACAGTGGATTCTGATGTGTACCAAGTATGCAGGCATACCTTCTGTATCAGAAGTGGTTCTTACAGCTTTCAGATTTTAATGAAAACTTCACATCTTTGCCCCAGGAAGATGCTCATGTGTCTGTATGGCTGATTTCTCACCTCATGTATTCATTGAAGCAAAGTCCGTTTCTCCAGTACCATTTAAGTATTTTATCCCTTGCTTTGGAAGCTTATTGCTTTCGTGTTGTTTCTTGCAATTCTGGTATTTTGACATTCTTATAGCCACACATTCATTTCTCATTTCATTCTTTTTCTAAAGGTGTGACCTTTATTAGAAGGAAGAAAAACACTTTTAATTACCCTGAAATTACTCTGTTTCCTATTAAAATGTTAGACTTTCTACGGTTTTGGGGGGGACTTAAATTTTTTTTTTTACAGAATATAAACAGAGACATATAGACATTGTATGCCCCCCATCTAGGTAAATGGTAGCGTTCTACACATACTTTTCTCCAACTTCCTTTTTTCATATAACAAAATATCTCAGAGAATGCTCCAGAATATATAGAGATACACCTCATTCCATTTTATAGCTACATAATTTACCATTGTATGTGGGTATGGTCTTTCCCATCTTTGTCATTACAGGCAGTTCTGCAGTGAGTAGCCTTGTGCTTGTATTTTTTCATATTTTTTCTGCTGTATCATTGGGAGATCCCTGGAAGTGGGATTGCTTGATCAAAAGGTACCTGCAAGTACAGTTTTACTAGATACTGCCAAATTCCTCCCCGGTTTTGATTCCTCTCTGTGTCCTCAGAATCTCTCCTTCTTGACTTCTTTTTTCATTATGTCTTCTATTGAAAAGCACTCTATATTCTTGAATTGCCTAGAAAACAAGATGTTCCCCATGTTCCGACTTTCTCCTCCAGTAGGGAGAGTCTCTTATGGTTATGGTATTCATAACCTGAAGATGCTGGACCAGTTTCTCCATTAATCCCGTCTCCTGGGCAGTGGTATGAAAACGACAGTTAGTGAATTTCCCCAAGAACTTCTGCAGAAATAGAGCCTCGAGGGCTTGAATCCTTTTAGTTGTTCATTCCTATTTGGGACATGTGGTTAATGTGAGTAGGCTATCTTTCTGGAGAATGAAAATGTTTGCTGGATCTATGAGAGGAGAAAATATAAATTATAATTATTGAGTAGGCACTGTGTGCCAGCCCTGTGCTAAGTACTTTACATAGATTATTTTATTTTAGTATCTTCATAGTAACCCTTTATAGTGAGGTGTAGATTCTATTCCCTCATTTTCCACGTAAGTAAACTGGGTCTCAGAGAGGTAAGGTAAGAACTTAATCTTGAGCCAAATAGCCCATCAGTGGTACAGTTGGGTGATTACATAGGCGTTCCTGACTCCAAAGCCTCGGTTCGGATGGCTCTCAGTTGCTTTATGTAATAATTTGTTTCTATTGAGAATAATTTTTTAAAGTTTCAAATGTTCTTTATTATTAAATAGTTTGTTGTAGTCATTTGAAATTCTTGAATTGGAGGTCATATATCATGTTAGAGGGTTTGGCATTGGTCATCCATGTACAGTATGTGTAATGTACTGGAAAATGCAGAGATGAATAAGACAGCTTTTGCCTTCAAGGAGCTTAATGCAAGGGGTGGTCAAGAAATTCGTGGACTGAAGCAGGAGGGTAAAAACAAACAAACAAACAAAAAACTATCATTTTTTCTTTTCAACATATTCACTCTTATATCCCTAATACACTTTTCAGATCTTTCCATAAGTTTATTCATATCCTTGAAAAAAAATGTTTTGTTTTTGCCCTCAGATAGCAGCTTTAACCTCTTCGTTGTCTGTACATTTTTTTCTTCAAAGCTGGAGCCTGGTCTGGATTGTAGGGAGGGTGGTTTAACGTTTGGAAGTCACAGTTGTGAAAAACAGCCAAAGTAACATTGCTCTTGTACATGGGCACTTTGTCCTGGAAAAGCAGCAGCCCTTTGGGCCATTTTCCTCCTCGTTTCTCCTTCACAGATTCTTTTAACCGTTTCATCAGAGTGGAATAGTACTGTCCAGTTACTGTGACACCCTTATCCTTGTCTATCAGCAGGATACCCTCTATCTCACCAAACAATAGCCATGGCTTCTTCAGCCGATTGCACACCTTGAACTTCTTAGGGGGTGGCGTGCCCTTTTCAGGCCACCGCATGGACTCCTGCTTTGACTCAGGCTCATAACAATGAACCCAGTTTCATCTTTGGTGACAATCCGGTTTAAAACTTCATCTTTGTTGTCTCTGCAGAAGTCCAAAATCTGTCTTGAACACTCAAAGTGCTGTTGTTTTTGAAGTGGCATGAGCATTCTATGTACCCATCTTGCACTGACTTTTGACCTCCTTAGATGTTGATGGAAAAAGGTCAAAATGGTTGTAGGTGATACTCCAGCCATTTCTGCAAGGTGCTTTTTAGTCAATCTGGCATCTTCCACTACAATTATTTCAACATTTTTGACAATGTCTGAGGAAGCGGCTTCAACAGGGCACTCTGAATGGAGGTCATCTTCAATCCATTCTCTGTCTTGCTTCAAAAGACTATGTCACCTATAAACCGTGGATTTCCCAGGGCAACAGACCCCATAAACCACTAACATCTGTTCCAAAATGGTTTGAGATGTTTTTCCTTGTTTTGTGAAGAAGTTATTGACAGCATGAGATTCTATTTTATTTATGCTTGGGGTTTTCTTCACATTTGATGTGCTTCTTTAGCGATATCTGAAAGATCATTGATGCAAGTAGACTGAAATTTGGCGCATATATTAATAATAAGTCACACAATCAAACTATGTGCACTAGTACTGCCACCTCTCCAATACTGACCCTTCATCCCCCACACACACCTGGGTCTGCAAATTTCTCGATCACCCCTCGTATATGGTGGAAAAGGAAAGTTATATGCACATTTAATTAATGGACAGGGAAGTGCACCTGACTCGTAAATATGTGGTGGTAAAATTCAACTTTGAAAACTTACTTATATGATTTTAGATTCTTGTCAACCAATCACTTATAATTGAACAGGAGATATTTTGCCTTATCTTTCATTGGGAAATAATCAGTGTGTGAGTTTTAGGTCAATCCCAGAAAGGTACGTCATTTCCCAGTTGGTAAATGAAAAGTATATAGACTGGTTATGGTTTTACTGTGGATATTTGAAGGCTAGGTTAATTCTGATCTCATTTTGGGTGAGGTTTAACAATGGGTAGGGTTTAATATACTTCATTTTATCTTACGCCTTGTTTTTTCTCTGTCTTCTACACTCATTATTTCTTGATGTGTTCTTTAGCTCGATAACTATGGACAGCAAGAACTTGCAGATCTTTTTGTGAACTATAATGTAAAATCCCCCACTACTGGAAATGACCTGTCTCCTCCAGTAGCCTTTAACTTAATGTTCAAGACGTTCATTGGGCCTGGAGGAAACATGCCTGGGTATGTATCACTTATTGTTTATACAACAAAGTTATTAAATTTTTCTGTAATGAAAGGAAAATACAGTATCAGCCATGAGGGAAAATGCAGATAAATATATTAAAGAGAAATTATGACAGACATATTCTTAAATTTTATTTCTTCTAATTCTTTTTTAATGTAATGTTTTAGTGTATATACTGATTTTTTTGCCATAAAATAAACACAGATGTCTGTGATTGTCATATCTTGTAGTTATAGCTTCATGTGAAAGACAGTTGAAGAGTGATTTTCGAAAGTCATTGAACTTACTACTGAAAGATACTTTAGAGACTATTTAGTCTGGATCAGGACTGTCCAACAGAGTGTTCTGCAGTGATAGAAATGTTCTGTGTTCTGTGCTGTCCAGTGTGAGCTGTTGAGCACTTGAAATGGGGCTAGTACTTCTAAGGAATGGCATTTTAAAATTTATTTAATTTTAATTAAATAGGCATGTGGTTTAGCTTGTTGATATAAAAGATGTGGTTTTCACAGAGTAAAGAAAACTTGAAGAGTTTATAGTATGATCCAGAACTGGACTCTTATTTCTGGATTCCTTGTCCAATTGTTAACAAACACAGCCAAAGCATTCCATTTCATAGCTTCAGCTAGCTTTCTTTATGGTCTCATGTGAGAGTAAGACAGGGTAGGTTTTTGCAAGGCGAAGCTAGATAGATCATGTTTCCTGCAGTAGGCACTGAAGAATAATAAAAATTAATTATGACAGAATGGGTTACTGGGATTATTTTAATAAGGCACAGGGTTGATTTTGGATGTTTTGTGGAAAGGGACATAAGCCATTCATTTCCGCAGTATGTGCAGAGTCATAAAATGGGCCATGTCCCCTGGCCTCGTCATCCCACTCGTAAGAATTTAAGAAAATGATTCAAAAGGAAAGGCAGCTATAATTGTCAAGGGCATATAAATTAAAAGTAGAAATAACCTATTTGTCTAGTAATTTGTAGATGGTTAAATAGATGATAGCAAAGTAGAACACTTTAGCAGAATACTCTGCAGCTGTTAAACATGAGAAATTTTTATAGTTATTTAGAAAATGGGAAAGTATAAAATAAATGAAAGAATATATAATTTTATACGTTGTACCTATAATATGTATATAAACTGTAGCTGTACTTATATTTGGGTGAAATGTCGAAAGGACCACAAATGTCAAAAGAGGTGGGTATATTAGAGTGAGAAGAGGGTGAAATTTTAGTTTTTCTTTATTTTAAAATTGTTTTCACAAAATGTTTATTTTGAAGTAGGCTGTTGGGAATGATTTCTTAGTTGTGGTTTTGTACAGAATGTGTTCTACGAAATTCAAAGGGGACAGTGTCTCTAATGGTATATTTACTTGGCTTTATCTTTAAAATATGGAGAAATATTAGAAGAAGCCTCTGGCTGAACATGTAAAATACCATGGGAAAAATGTCAAAAATGACCTGGCTTGGTGTGATGATTGTGATGAGTGAACTTTAAAGTAAAATGTTAGCCCACACTGGCTTCTTTTTTTTTTAAATAAATTTATTTATTTATTTATTTATTTTTGACCGAGAGAGAGAGAGAGAGAGAGAGAGAGAGAGAGAGAGAGAGAGAGAGAGAGAGAGAGATACAGAGACAGAGAGAGAACTGAACTGGGGGAGCTTCCAGTTCAGCATATGGTTCCGCACAGGCCGGGGCCGGGATTCGATCCCCAGTCCACGGTGCTGCAAAGTGAGCGCTTAACTCACTGAGCCATCCCAGCTTTCCCTGGCTTCTTTTTAGACCCACAGTTACACTTTAATATGTGGGTTAACAGAGGTAGATAGACTTAGGCAGGAACCTGACTTTCAGAAGGGTCTACCATTGTCATCTGTGTCCATGTGAATGATTAGTCAGGAGAATATCAGAGGTTTTTTGGGACATAATGAGAGAGGTGGTACTTGGCTCACTGGAGTGAGAAATAAAATGGCATTTCAAACAGTGGCAAACTCTGCCAGTTACCTGATGCATTCTCTAATACTTGCTTGAGAATGTTTGCTCCTGAGGAAAATACCTAGTTCTAACACTGTTTGGGGGCTTATGCATCTCTGTGTGAAAATAATACATTTAGGACTTTTATGATTTGTGTCTGGAATTTGAGATTTGTTAGGACCATAATTTCTTTCTTTAATAACAGACAAATTTATTTAAATTTCTAGGTACTTGAGACCAGAAACTGCACAGGGAATTTTTCTAAATTTTAAACGACTTTTGGAATTCAACCAAGGAAAGTTACCTTTTGCTGCTGCCCAGATTGGAAATTCTTTTCGAAATGAGATCTCCCCTCGATCTGGCCTGATCAGAGTCAGGTACTGCACATATTACTCTTCTGGTAAACTAGTGAATGACCTTGGCATTGAATTGGAAATGAAAGCTTGCTATTTTGAGACAATTCTGCTTTATTCTTACATGATTATGTATTTATCTTTGTCCTACATAAAACATGTTTTACATTTATATCTCCAAATGTAATCTGAGATGATGGTCAGTTTTGATGACTGACGTGATCTTGAAGGGAAAGGAAGAGAGGGTGAAGAATTACCTTAAGTTTCTTACCTGCTTCAAAATGATCTTTTCCTCCTGTTCATCATATGTTTTGAAGTGGGCAAGGTCTTGATTGTCTAAGCCAAGGCATTTTCTGGCACAGGAGATGTGTATAGTGTAAAGTGAGGTCGGGATGGAGTGATGGTCATGACAGGAGGGTCATTGTAGGGCATCCAGGACAACATTTCTGGAGTTGGGGTGAGGGTGTTTCAGTAACCAGTTGGTGTTCCTCTTAGGGGGTCTCCAAACTTTTCAGCCCGCGGACCGTATTAACTATCAAACAGCAGTTTGGGGGCCGACTACACACTCAAGGTCCAAATAAAAAAGAATCAAAACATAGATGTTGTTTTTAATTATTTATTTAATACTATTTTATTCAGATAAAAAGGTCTCCAGGGGCTGGATGAGAGGGCCTCGCGGGCCACATCGGATATTTAGGGCACTAAGTAACTAGCAAAGTTACCCCTATCTACTCTAGACACTCATTTGCCTGGTTCTAATAAACTTCCCTCGTTACCTCTATCCACGGATGTGTGGGAAGGCATACTGGCACTGTTCAGTTACATTTTTCTTTAGCAACTTATTATGACTTACCTGTTTGTAACTTATGGTTCTTTGTTTTTCTTGGTGTGATTTCTATGCATTTTCTTACTGATATCTCAGGGCTGTAAATTCCATATAAAAAATAAGATATGTCGGTAAATTTCACTTTCTTGGTCTCCAAAGGTGTTTTCTGCAGCCCCACCACCCACCCATTTCCTCTCTTTCTTTACTCGCTATAATTACAGACTTCAGTAGCATATCCCAGCCACTGACTCTACATCAAAGCACTCCAGCCATCTGCAACATCTCGTTAGTCTCCATGACACCCTCTGAGGAAGTGTCCTCACGTTCAGAGCAAACTGTACGCTCAGGCCTGTAGCGCCTCAGCCTTATGGTCTAGAAACGGGTGACGTGTCGGGGAAAGAGCTTTGTGCGCAGACAGATGGGGTGGGGAGGACCCCACCAGGCCTCTGTGCAGAAGGAAGAGGTGGTCAGACACTTGTCAGATTTGAGTCTGTTTTGGTTTACAATGTCTGGATCTCTTTGTATCTTTTTCCTTTTGTTTTCTGGCTTTCTGTCTTTTCCAGTCGTGTCTGCAAGCCTGCATTCAAAATACCAAGGGAGCTGTGTAAGACTGACCTTGTCTAACGCCAGTGTTGGGAGAGGATTTACAGGTAGAGTAGCTGTTAGGAGATTGTAAAGGACCGTGAAGTGTAAGGCAAACCGCAGGCCTGTGAGCTAAGAAGTGACAAATAGGAAGAGCAGCTCAGAACTGAACACCCATCCCAGGAGTTAACTGGTGAAAAGCCCCTGGGCTTCCTGACATTTTCACTTTAGAGCATCCTGTCTGGACTTCGGCTCATTTCTGCCACGTGCCTCTGCAAGAACCTGACTAGAAGTACATTCTTTCTTACATGAGTCAATATTCCCTTTGTTCTTGTTCCAGGGCAGGGCTAGGCTTTGTTCAGTTATGACATAGAATTATCAAGTGATTCACTTTGTATAGCCATGATTCCTTTTGTTTAGGTTGGGTGTATTAGATTGTTCATTTAACCAAGTAACTTTTAAAGATCGAATTAATTTGCTTTATTGAATGATTCATGAATCGGGCAGCATCTCATCTAGCAAATAGAAAGGAGCTTCAAAGCGTTATACAGAATGGAAGGTTTTTAAGCCAGAAAACAGGTGGTAAAAGGAAATTAACAAAGAATACATTGTTTCAGCAAGGTCACCCTTCTAAGGGGAAGGGAGGGCCTACCTGTACCGGTAGATCACCTCACTGATGCTGATCAGGTCATTTCCTGGTTAAAGGTTGCATTTCTGGGAGAGGCTGAAAGCTGTGATTAGAGTACTTGCATGTTTTAAGTCTTGGTTTGCTCTCATGGGGTTTAGCGCAAGTGATGCCATTTTGGGCCTGTTGCTTCGTTTTAGTAGCCTGTATGTACTTTAGTTCTCCATAGTTCCACAGAACTCAGAGATAAGAGACAGCTGGGAAGGGCAGTGTTCGTGTTGCTTTCCTTTTCCTTGTCGGAGCTGCGGTGGTTTGACAGAACAGATGCAAAACTTTGGCAGCAGATTATTTTGAGATTCTGGGCAAGGCCCTTATTTTTATCTGTCCTGCATTTTGGATGTTCTGTTGCTATTGGCCCAGTTATAAGCTCTGTGAGGACAGACTTTGTGCTCCTCTGTCTGTCTCGTATTTCTGTGCACATGGTGTTTGATAGTTGTTGAAAGACAATTAAGACATAGGTGCTGCAGGACCAAATGAGAGAGCCCATTAAAAAATAAAATTTAGGGGAAGCCGGGATGGCTCAGTGGGTTAGGTGCTCACTTTGCAGCGCCGGGGACCAAGGATCGAGTCCCGGCCCCGGCCCGAGTGGAACCATGTGCTGAACTGGGAGCTCCCCAAGTTCAGTTCTCTCTCTGTCTCTGTATCTTTCTCTCTCTCTCTCAAAATAAAAATAAATAAATAAATAAAATAAAATAAAATTTAAAAATCAAAGCTCTGTTGCAATGCATTTCATGTATTTTTAGGACCCATTACTTTTAAAACATCTGAGATAATCATGAATGTGCTAGTAAATGTGTGTGTTTCAAAGAAGAGAGATTTGATTTTGAATCATAAAATTAACTTAAAACAGTTTTCCCACCAGTAGCTACTAAATTGCCATTCAGAAGAGTCTCTTTGGGAAACCATTACTATGTGCATATTTATTTCATCATTATGTAGTTAGCTTGATGTTAGCTTGTTCAATACATGCCTTATATCCCCTGTCTTGAATAATACTTTTTTAAAGAAGCTGTTAATCTAAAGAAACGAGCTGCATGGTGCCATTAGCAGTCATTTACTTGTTCAGAGCAATAAAGAAGAAGAAATCAAACTATAAAAGCTAAAGAACAATTTCAATTCACTTTTAATTTCCCATTCTTTGAAGAGTAAATATTGGGAGCTTCATTTAGTGCATATTTATAAGATTTGCTAATGCTTTACGGAAAACCATTTTATTTGGAAATCATTATTCAGTATCCATTTCTTTTTTGTGCTTGACATTTACTTAAGTTTTTCTCATTTTAAAAACTATTAATCTGTTCTTTAAAAATTAACTTCCATGAAAAGGAATACTCTTTTGTGGTATGGCTAGTGTCAAAGAAAAAAGACTTGGACAGTCCTTAACGTGGTAAAAACAGATTTTATTCAGGACTATTACAGGAGGGACAAGAGACCTCATTATAGAACAGGCTCAGTTCTGAAAACAGTAGTCCTCACTTATCCACAGGGGATAGGTTCCAAGACCCCCAGTGGAAGCTTGAAACCGTGGATAGTACCATAGCCTGTATATACTATGTTTTTTTCTATACACACATCTAAAATAAAGTTTAATTTATAAATTAGACACAGTAAGAGATTAACAACAGTACTAGTAAAGCAGAACAATTGTAACAATACACTGTAATAAAAGTTTTGTAAATGTGATCTCTCTCTCTCAAAATATTGTACTGCCCTCGCCCTTCTCCTTGTGATGATGTGAGGTGATCCGGTGCCTATGTGAGGACATGAAGCCAGGGGAATGCTGGGAGGATTGTGACATGGTGTTAGCTACTGTAGGGTTCCTTGAACACAAGCATTCAACCCCATGACAGTCAATTTGCTAACCAAGAGGCTACTAAGTGACGAGTGGGCAGGTAGTGGGTATAGCATAGATATGCCAGACAAAAGGATAAATCACGTCCTGGGCAGGACGGAGCAGGGCAGTGTGAGATTGCACCAGGCTACTCAGGACAGCATACAATTTGAAACATGAATTATTTACTTCAGGCCGTGGTTGGCCGAGGGTAACTGAAACAGTAGGAAGCCAAGCCGTGGATGACGGAGGGACGACTGCACAGCATGGGCCAGGGCACTGATGGCCAAAGAGCAGGGCGGAGGTCAGTGGACGGGCAGGTACTAAGGGGAATGTCAGGGGTAAAGGGGATTCTGGCTAAATGGACCTAACAGGATTGTTACTGAAGACAGGCCAGCATGATCAGACATCACCTCAGAGGTGGTGGAGGTTGGAAACCTGAAAAAATGTCAAGAGTGGTCAGATAACAAGGGGAGAGGTGCTGGTTAACCTGATTTTACAAGGAGCTACACTAAGGTGACCAGATTTGAACATTGGTAAAGCGGGACACCATTGACCGGGGGGGAGGGGGTTCTTGATTAAAAATTGGGTCTATCTCCCACCATTCCCTAGCTTGTCGTGCCTTCTTTCCAAAAATTGGGACTTTTTAAAAACGCCGCGGGACAAATTGTTAAAAAGCGGGACGTCTGGTCACCTTAAACTACACAGATGGGCCTTGGAGAAGGTTCAGAAGCCTGATTAAAGTTTGGCCAAGTCAAGAATCTTTGTCACTAGACAGAAGGAGTGACTATTTGAGAGAAATTGATTGTATTTATTTATTTAAAATACTATTTCAGTGAGTAACAGTTTTCATTAATGTATTTAAAAAATAACCATCCAGACAAATCTAATACAACTTTTTTTTTTTTTTACCATTCGTATAGTGAGAGCCTTTATAGTTATTTAGAAAATGGGAAAGTATAAAATAAATGAAAGAATATATAATTTTATACGTTGTACCTATAATATGTATATAAACTGTAGCTGTACTTATATTTGGGTGAAATGTTGAAAGGACCACAAATGTCAAAAGAGGTGGGTATATTAGAGTGAGAAGAGGGTGATGTTGTATCATTGTAGAATAAAATTGAAAATAAGGGCCTTTAAAAAACTTTTTTTATAGTTAAGCATGCAACTTTTGTCCCTTATATGATTGCTTTCAGGGAATTCACCATGGCAGAAATTGAGCACTTTGTAGATCCCGGTGAAAAAGACCATCCCAAGTTCGAGAATGTGGCAGACCTGCACCTTTATTTGTATTCAGCAAAAGCCCAGGTCAGCGGACAGTCTGCTCAGAAAATGCGCCTTGGGGATGCCGTTGAACAGGTAAGATTTCATAGGTAACTGAATTTAGATCATACCCACTCGGGGTTTGTAGCGCGGAGCAAATTCTGTGTACTGGATGACAAAATATTTTGCAGCCGTTACTTGTTTTAATATAGTATTTATTACATATACACTGTTATATTGGGAGCAGATTACCTGAATGTGGCAATCTGTGGGCCATTAGGGCTAACATGAAAAAAATGTTTCGGGGAACACTTGGAAAGAGGTCTCAGTTTGAACTGTGTGCCCTGTCAGTCCGACTTTTAACCATATGTACTGCTTTGGGGAGACAGTTTGACTTACAGAGAGCAAACCCTCTGGATCTTAAACTCTCCTCTATTACCCATAGCAATTGGGGTAAGTCTTCCCTGTAATAGAATTTCTCTAACCATTCACCTGGAGAAATGAGTGAGGTAAACATTTTAACAGCAGTTGCTGCCCAGGAGTGGAATGAATTGCCCTGGGGCACAGTGAGCTTCCTGCCCCTGAGAGGATCCCAGTAGTGGCTGGGCCTTAGCTTGTTGGCCGTTGTGCAGAGGAGCATCCTGCAAGTGGGTAGAAGATGGGGTGAGATCGTGTCTAAGTTCCTTCCTGTACTAACTTGTAAGGTTACAGATACTGTATGGGGTTCACAGATGTCAGTGGCTTAGAATACCTTAAAATCCCCTCAACATATCATATTAATTTAGTTAATGTAGAAGGAATATATTTGCTATTCTTCAGGGATATTATTATGCATGTCATTTTTAACACTAGATTTAGAAGGTAGGCATTCGGCTGAGTTTTTGTAGACCTGTGAATACCGTAGAAAGATTTTAAGTAAACTGCATTATTATCAGCTTGTTAACTTGACATTAACCCCTTTAAAAATAGCCAAAAGAGGTTCCATTTTGGGTATTTTGAGATTATTTTGAAAGCTACATCAATGAGCTTACCTTGTGTTTCAAATATTTTCCAGTAGCTAATGGTACCTTGCCTTCAGAGTATTCATATGTGATTTTCCTTCCTCTGTGCTTGCTTGCATGCTTGCACATTTATTTACTTACTTGTTTATTCATTTACATTTAGGGTGTGATTAACAACTCAGTGTTAGGCTACTTCATTGGCCGCATCTACCTCTACCTCGTGAGGGTTGGAGTGTCTCCAGATAAACTGCGCTTCAGGCAGCACATGGAGAACGAGATGGCCCATTACGCCTGTGACTGTTGGGATGCTGAATCCAAAACGTCCTATGTAAGTGGAAGGCAATGGCTTTTAGTGTGCGGTTTTACACTTAGACATGTGGGTGTCAAGATTGCCTTTTGTATGCTTTATGTCAGAATAGAGCAAAAAGAAAAGAGATCTTTTCCTGAACAAAATGGAATAAGTAGTTGCCCCCTGTTTTCTTATAAGGAGGGAGCTACTCTTTGTCCCAGGAGCCTTTTGTAGACTGAGGTGACTTTTACAGAGAGAGAGAGAGACAGAGACAGTGAGCAAATGCAGCCAGTGATGCGGCCGACTGGTGTGTCCATTACTGGGGTGGGCAGGGTCATTGGTAACATTCCCAAGTGTAGCTAAGGTGGGGTGGGCCCTTCCTGACAAGGACCCCAGCAAAAGTTGGAAATGGTGGAACTGAGTAAAGAAAGTCATGACACTCTTAGAGAACTATTTGGCAGATGTGGGGAATAAACTAGTAGATTCTGATTTCTTGTTTAGGAACTGCCTTTTCTCAAATTCTGTGTATTTGATGATAATTTAGAGAAGACCTCTAGGTGACCTTTGCTCTTACCTTCCCATCTAGACCTGAACATCAGTACTGAAGCTTAGGATTGGAAGGCATTTGGCCATAGAAGATGCTTTGTGCATTGGTGGCATTGGCAATAAGGTGGCATTCAAGCAAGGGGTGAGAGCCGCCGACATTTCCATAATTTGGTCCTAGAGAGGCTTAATCCCACGTAGAGACTTTCGCCCAGGGCCATTGTCCCATATGCCCTTGGTTTCACTTTTGACTTCTTAAAGTGACTTTCTTTTAATAAATTCATTTTTTAAATGAAAATTAGTCACATAAAATAATTGCTTCTTTTGTAAAACAAAAAGCATAAAATAATTCTGAAGAATGCTATGTAGAAAGTGAATTTTCTAGTTGTATACCTTTTCCTAAAAGTGATTCATGTTTCTTTTCTAGGTCAGAGATTATCTGTAGTAAATATAGTAGATATTTTAGGCTTTGCGGATCTCTGCTGCCTATCTTCTTTGTTGTTGTTTCTGTTTTTATATTTTACAACCCTTTAAAAATGTAAAAACCGTTCTTAGGTCCATGGGCCTTGGTTTGTCAACCCCTATTCTAGATGCTTTTATATGCATTGCTAACATATATGTGTACACGTCTAATGACATGCATATAATTAGTAGTAATTAATTTTGGATTTTAGATGATTGATTGTATACATGTTTTAGATTTTCTAATAGTTCTTTGTATTTTCAAATCAAACTGATAAGGTATTTTCTGTTCTGTGTGGGGAATGTTTATTTCTATTCTCTTTATTCCATACCAGTTCCCTTTCTCAATTTGCTCTGACTCTACATTCAATTTCAAGGAGGTACAAATTCTTGCTCTCAATTTAGATTCTGAATCTGGCCTGGATTACATTTCATGTATTTCATTTGTTTGGTCATCCAACATTTGTAATCGTTAAGAACTGTTTAGCATTCTAGTGCTTCACATGTATCATTTTATATAATCTAAGATCCTAGCCATAGGTTCTATTTCTGAGGGAACTGAGTGCTGAGAAGTTAAGGAATTTGCTTGAGTGTCACGGGTAGTGAATGGTGGAGCTGGGACGTGAGCCCGGGCAGTCTGACTCCTGGTCCAGGCTCGTTGCCACTGTACTACATTGCTTTAGGAAACCGGACTGCATTCCTGATCATCATTCTCTGAATGCAGCCAGGAGCTGTGAACAAACCCTCATGGATCAGAAACTGGGCGCCTCATAAGTCCTGGGGATGCCATGTATAGCATGGTGGCATAGTTAACAGGACCCTGTTGCTTACTTGCTAAGAGAGTAGATCTTAAAAGTTGTCATCACAAGAAAAAAAAATTCTGTTAAGTATGTGTGGTGATGGATGTTAAGCAGACTTATAATGGTGATTTTGTTTTCAATATATACAGATACTAAATCATTACGTTGCATGCCTGAAACTAGTATAATGTTATGTGTCAATTTCTGAATTAAAAAAAATTAAAGTATAAAAACAAAAAAGAGGATGTGGGCCTAGCCTTGAGATTAGGCCACTGTGTTTTGTGTAAGGGCATCGGAAGACAGGGCTAAACACCAGAAGTTCCTAAGTAACAGGAACTTGACTGGGAGAACCCCATTAAAGACTTTAATATGTTCTGTTTTGGATGCTTCATGTCTTACTTATTTAATAAAAAAAATAAAAGTTACTGATACAGCTAATGCACCATCCTTCCCTCCCTCTTCAGAGGTAGCCACTGTCCCAAAGCTGTTTACCATTCCCAGGCATGTTTTTGTAATTTTACCTCTTAGTATATAAATATGTTCATTGACATCTTTGGTAAATGATAACCACCAAGTCTTTGCATTTAAGAACGTAAATGTACTAATTGACATCTCTAGTGAATGTCAGATGATCAAATTATATGTTTTAGGTTTTGTTCTTCTTAAATTTCTCTTTGTTGTTGCTGTTTTTATATGAGTTTTATATTTGCCCACTTTATTCCAAGTGCCTCATGTGATAACATGCACTTAGAAAGTTCAAGGTGGTTGAATTTCTCCAAACTCTTTGGATCAAAGGCAAAAAATAAATATTTATGAGAAGAACTATCTAGATACCTACTAAAATAAGCCTCTTTCCTCTTTTGTTCTAATTCAAATAACAGGTTCTTAAGGGTCCTTGAAAACAATTTAGGTTGTGCTTTTTGAAAAGTATCTTAGGTATTAACAAGAAATGGCAATTGGCACCCACACGGTTACTAAGTTTTACTCTGTGACTTAAACATTACCTGCCCTACTGAATTTTCTTTTGTTGGGAAGGAAATTGAGTTGAGCATGAATGCCCACATGTGTGGCCAGCAGCTGAGGTGTGTGGCATATAGCCATGTCACACCAAGTTGTGAGAGCAGTAGGCACTTCATCCAAAGAACTGTGGTTTCTGCCACACTCATTTTGAATCCTGGTCACAAATTTGAAACATATTTTTCCTACCGGTTTTGTCTGGGTTCACATTTTTCGTCCATAATTAAACCATAACATATATTAATTAGTTTACCCCACATTCACAATATAGCAAAATAAATCTGTCCAGAAACTAAGAAGACTACTTTGTGTACCTGTGTGAATTACATTTTACAGAGTTAGCTGCCTGATGTTTAAAACTATCCCCATGTCCAACATTTATACAAGTTGAGTGGAGATTCTATAATTGAATTCTCCTTGAGTATGTAAAAGAGTTGGTTATAATCTGCATACATTTGTGAATGGCCCAGTGTAATTAATAAGTGTTTCTATGTTCTTCTTAGGGCTGGATCGAGATTGTCGGATGTGCTGATCGGTCCTGTTATGACCTTTCTTGTCATGCGCGAGCCACCAAAGTTCCACTTGTGGCTGAGAAACCCCTGAACGAGCCCATATCCTTTGTGGTCACGTCACAACTCACAGTGGAGGCGCAGACGTCTTGGACGTGGATAAGTCCCGGTCTGTACCTTGTTTGTGGGTAAACTGAGCTGGTTGGGATATTGTGGCAACACTTTCTTAAGCCTGTCATTTTCCCAATCTTGCTGCTCCTTTTTCATTCTCTTTATTTGTAACCTGACTTGTGCAGGTCCTTAGAAGAAGCATTTTTGGAAAAAAGCTCCGAATGTCTTTCAGAGTGTGGACCAGTTTTCCTCAGCCATTTCCAAAATGCGTTCTCCACATCTGCTCCACCTGCAAGCTCTTTATTTAAATAAAGGGCATCTAGTGAATACTTTCTCCTAAAAGACAAGGGTCACCTTATGGGAGATGAAATAATAATTGAGGTCACTTAGTATGTCAACCAGCACAGTAGAAATTACCTTTCTTTACTTGTCATTAAGGTTGTGATCTGGTCTTAGGGCCAGGCCAGTGGCAGGACATTGGTTCTGTTGTATTGGGACATTTTAGAAATGAACACATTGTTATCGGAGGCTATTATGCTGTGTGTTGGGTGATAGTGCTGATTAGACAATATCCCTGTTACCTCACTATAAGTTTTTAAAAGTCCCTATTGACAGTGTTTACTTATTTTGAATGAATTTGTGGTCCTCAAGATCGTTTCCTGAAGTCCTGAGGCAGTTCTCTGTTTTTGGATTCCTTGACTATTTCATACAAAACCGTCAATGTTGTTCAGTTTGAGCCCAATAAGGGAGCAATGGGTAAGGCCTACAAGAGGGATGCTAAGCTGGTGATGGAGTACCTTGCCATTTGTGATGAGTGTTACATTACGGAAATGGAGAAGCTGTTGAATGAAAAAGGGTAAGATGTGTTATAAATAAGTTATCTATTTCAGAAAATTTAAAGCATTCCTGTCTCCCAGGATGTATGCTCAAACAACATCAAATTCCATTAAAATTGACATAGTTAGATCACTCATTTGATATCATTATCCAGAAATAAGAGTTTTCATTATTAATTGTTCTCATGTGATGGCTAATTTCAGCTTTTTAGTAACTGTTACCTACTCTACAGGTAGACTGTGCTCTCAGAGAGAATATGTGTGATACTGTTTATGTAATGGAATCTTTAATGCATGCACACTCAAACTGCAGGCAGAATGCAAAAATGAAAACCATTTGTATGATGCATGGAACTAGTAAAACGCTATGTGACATGTGCCAATTACACAGCTTCGACGACAGCCACATGAGGGCTCTCTTCTCCCAGCGCTGAGGTGCTTGCGAAATGAGACAAATCCAAATTGATGTCCATAATGTGAGGGCGTACCTTATAGGCGGAAATAGAGATATTACACCAAGCACTTTATCAAGATGAAGTCTTATAACCTGAAACCAAAATTTTGTATCTCAGGATATGAACGCACTACAGTCAGTGAGGGGATAGTTTATACTAACATTTCAAACAGAATTAACAACTTCTTTTAAGCTGATCTTCATTAACATAAATGGCAAAGTTAATTTGGAAATAGTGTGAATGTTTTAAAATAACTTTGTGTAAGATGACAAACTGGTCATTTTTCCATTTGTTGGGACAATAAAGAGAACGGTGGTCTTTTGCCAGAAGGCCTTTTTTTCAGACAAATATAATTATTCTAAAACAGAGTTTTTAAATATTGTTTTTGGTTTTACCTAAATCTTAGAACCAAAGGAATTAGTCATTAAGTCACTTGTGGAATTTATAAAACTAGTTACATTTTGGGGTGCCTCCCAGAATACCGTTTGGTGCCATTGTCAGAATAATAATTTGGTATTCCTTATGAGATTATTTAAATTTGGCTTTAGCTCCTATATCTGGAGAGTTGACTAAATTGTATTACACTCGTAATGGAAAACAGTTTAGCGATCTGTAAAGGTCCTTTAAATGAAGGCATAGGGACGCATGATTTCACTAGTATATAATGTGCTTTGTTTCTTTGTAGGGAATTCACTGTTGAAACTGAAGGGAAAACATTTCAGTTAACAAAAGACATGGTCACTGTGAAGAGATTCCAGAAAACACTATATGGTAAATTTGTAAAAACAGTTAAGAAACAAACAAAAATTACTCCTTAAAGTATGTTTTTTTTTAAGTTTTATAACAACCATTTTACAGAAAATTTGAACAGGAAATATAAATTAGCCACAATTCTAAATTTAATGAATATGTGTAAGGCATTATCTTACTTTAAAAAAAAACCAAACATAATTGTACTCAACCTGGAGAATCCTTTATAAAGCTACCTTTATTTCTGATGACCTGGGGTGCATATGAAGAATATCTCTGATTAAAGAACCTTCTTTTCATTTTAAGGAAAAGTGCTTTTGTTTCATAAGCAAAAGAGTGAATTCACCCCTTCTGTCTTTTTCTTTGGCAAATTAGATTGTTAAAATTCATTTAGATTAGTGATCTTTCATGCTTTTTTAAAAACCAAGGAGATGATTAGTCCTTATAGAACAAATTCTGTGAATTGGAGCATATATGAAGGATGCTTATAGCTAATTGTGGCCAAATTAAAGCTGCTGGAAACAAGAGTAGCAGGTGATGGGAAGGTACTTCCAGTGGAGAGCAGGCCTGCTTTTCTGCCTGTTTCTGGCCTGCCGTGTAGTCAGGCTTCCGTGAGCTGCAGAAGCAGTGTGAGCAGTGGCAGGACTACGCAGGGGGATTCTTCCTGTTCTGGTAGAATCTGGGACTTCCTAGCCACTTTCCTGGCATCTGTGCTTCACCATTGCTCAGATGCCACGGAAGGATAGGCAGAAAATGCCCTGATGCTGTTTCTAAGGTGTTATGGTTACTCTTTATCACAGACAACACTTTTTAGTTCTAGTGATCTCATTCCCTTGAAACGTAAATGCTCCAAGATTAGGGTCGGTTCCCTGAGACCTGGGCAGTGCTTAGCACTGCTTCTTTAGTGAATAAGAAATAATGAATGCATTTCCTGCGTAGCGGCCTCACCCACGGGAAGAGCCGTGGGGAAAATGTCCATGACGGAGTGCTGATCCCTGAGCAAACTTCTTTAAGCCTCCTAACCCCAGAACCTTGGAAATATACTGGCAGTAACTTGGCTTTCCTAAAAAAAGAGTTATCAAGATAACAAGACAGGAAGTAAAAAAAACCATTTGATACTTGCTATGTGTAAGAATTGTTTTTGTTAATTTTGCCAGCTATTGTGGTCGGTTTTTAATTCTAGAAAAGTCTTATAAAAGCTCTAGAGTTTTAATACTTTCTGCATAGGAAAGACAGATGATAAATGAAATACCTTGTTGCCTGGTTTCATTTTTATGCTGTAAACAATTCAATTTGGTAAAAAATTTGTTTTCACTCCAACTTTCTCTTTAAAGGCACTGTGTTTCCTACCAGCAAATAGTTTTTAAGAATGTTTGATTTCTTTCTTTCATCCAGAATAAGAGATATTTTTAGTTCTATTATAATAAGAATTGTTTAGAGAGGACCTGCAATGCATTATGTGGGGTTTGAGAGCATGTAATTGAATTTCTGTCTCTTTCAGTGGAAGAAGTTGTTCCAAATGTAATTGAACCCTCCTTTGGCCTGGGCAGGATCATGTATACAGTATTTGAACATACATTCCATGTTCGTGAGGGAGACGAACAGCGAACGGTAAGCTGTCCTGTGCAGGGTGTCCTCTTACAATGTCAGAAATGAAATTTGCTCACACATGCTGATAACATGCTGAGTGATCAGTTGGTCGTTACTACTGATGCACTAGTGCAGTTAGCACTCACCTTTGCCTAACGGTTGACTGAGCAGTGCACTGTCTTATGTGGTTTCATTTGAGTTTGGAGTGTGCAGGTTATTCTAGATGCCATTGTCTTAGTTGCTTGTGCTTCCTGTTCTGAGACAGAACACACTATTTTGGGAGCTCTCTCTGTTGCATTATTTTGCACATACATTTGTGAGCTAATTAAATTCTTTAGTTTTACTCAGTAACTAGGGCTCAGAGATCCTTCTGCTATGCTAAAGCTCTTAAAGAACAGAATGGGATTTTCTTTGCACTACCACTTATTATTTGATGGTTTGAAGGGAGGTTGTTTTTTTTAGGGATCGCCACAGAAAGAAGTAAGGCTGTAGGCTTTTTTTGTGATACCAAAAACTTTGGCATCTTCTATGGTAGCTTTCAGAATGCTTTTAGGTCATTTAACTGCTACAACAGATCTATGAAGCAAGCTGGACGGAAGGTAGAGCCTGACTTTGAGATGGAGAAACTAAGGCCAAGAGAGACAGAGTTCACTGAGTTGGTCCAGATTCAGAGCTAACAAGCAGACCTTTCTGGTTCTGGTGTCCTGCTTTTTCTCACTTGTCACACTGCTTTGCATACTGTTTTCTGGTATCTTGATAACGAAGAGTGGACATTAACATTCAGATTTTTATCAGCTAACGTATTTGGATTTCTTTCTTTTTAAACCATCCAGTTCTTCAGTTTTCCTGCCGTTGTAGCTCCATTCAAATGTTCCGTCCTTCCACTGAGCCAAAACCAGGAATTCATGCCATTTGTCAAGGAATTGTGTAAGCAAATTCAGTTGAGTAATCTTCATGGGAATAGTGTCAAGTAGACTGAATTTTAGGAAGAGTTTTTTCTTCTATAAAAATATGTATTGAGTAAAGAATAAGTGATTTTAGCCTCTGCTTTTATCTGGAAGAGTATCTTGGCTCAGGATGCTTTCTCCTAGCATTTGAATGAGTCAAGGTGGGACCCAAGAGTCAGAGTTAAAATATCCTTGCTTCTCCTACTGACCTTGGTGTTCATGGTAACAACCCTAGTGAATCTACAACCACTGGACCCACAGCACTGAAGGGGATCCTAGCTGTCATCTGGTGAGGTCCACTCAGTTCAGAGTTGGGAGATGGGAAGAGTTCGTTGGGCAGCTTTGGGCGAAGCAGATGGAGATGGTGGGATCAGGACCAGCCTCCTGGCCTTGGCTCTCAGTCTGACTCTGACACTTGTTCCCCTGTAGCAGTGAGAGGTATGGGTCTGAGTGACAGGTTGGACTCTAGCAAGGTACTTACTAAACTTGGGCCTTTTTCTTTCTCTTGCAACAGTTAACTTATTAGTCTCTTGCGCTAGTCCCCTTAGTAAGGTTCCTTGACGTGTAAGACAACATTTAGATGACATTGGGGCTCTCCATTGTCTTGTTTTGAATTTGCTTAATTTGTTTTGGATAGCGGAAGCCTTGACCAGGCACGGCGTCTCTCACAAAGTAGACGATTCCTCCGGCTCTATCGGAAGACGCTATGCCAGGACTGATGAGATTGGTGTGGCTTTCGGCATCACCATTGACTTTGACACCGTGAACAAGACTCCACATACGGCAACCCTGCGGGACCGAGACTCCATGCGACAGATCCGCGCTGAGGTGCTGGCCTTGTCTGGCCCTTTAGTCTTAGAAATGGGGGCTGGCTTCTGATCTGAGCTGGACTTTGATGTATTTATTCTCCCCTTTTATTTTTTTAGTTTTTAAATTGAATTACAGGTCTGTACCAGACAGAGCACAGATTCCCAAATCCCCTTGGTTTCATTATGAAAATATTCATTAACACTTCTCTAATATTGTATAGCCATTTGGATTACTCTTGGCTCATTTTCTAGCCGTTTGCTTTTATATTTGTTTGTTTGTTTGTGCAAAAGAAATAGGATCCTGAGAGACTGTTGCCATAGTTTTATTGGTAGACATTGGGGGCTTTGACACTTTAATTTTTATATTTCTATATAAATGTATACATGTGTATGTATAAGCTATTAATCAATGTTAATCCATTCAACACAGCAGTAATGTTATATAATGGGAAGGTAATAACGGAGATGGGAAAAATACAGAAGGGAAAGGAAAGAATGGCCACTTTAATTGACAGCCACCTGACTCATTTATTAATTTTGAGCAAGTTTTTATTTAGAGGGCCTATTAAGTGCTCAGCTTGACACAGAGTTAGTAATAGGGAAAACAGAGGTAAAAGACATTTGTTCCAAAGGCCTTTCTCATCTAATTCAGAAGTCATGGTTTCTGGTTTATCTCACAAAACCAGATCTGACCCCCCCTAGACGTACCTTCCCATCTGGCAGGGGTTCAGATTGTGGCCCCTGGACCAGCAGCATCCGTGTTACCTGGTCAGCTTCTCTGCCCCAGAGCGACTGAAGCAAGAGCAGGGGGCGGGCAGCACTGTCACGTGGAGACCTCCAGGTGACTCCCACGCACACTCGAGTCTGAGAACTGCTACTGTGTGACAGTTAGTGTTTGGTGATGGCTGGGGCCTGTTCCTCAGTTTGCTGGTCTACTCCCCTCACTCATATGACTTGACTGACCCCTGTTCAAGAACTGAACTTAGCACATAGGAGGTGACTGCAGGTGACATGGAGATTTAGGATAACTGGGAACGGTTTTGTGGGAGAATTGGGTTATCCAGGGGGGCTTGGCAGGCGTTCTAGCCTGGAAGGAGACCATGGACCCAGGTCTGGGAGGGAGGTGAGTGTAATTGAATAAGAAAGCTTCAGTGGGCAGGACAGGAAACACTCTATGGAGGGATCCTGTCATGATTTAGACACTGGTTTGGCTCTCTTGTGAGTTCAGGGTGAGTCCTTCTTGACAGTCGAATCAAGTTGATCGATTCTTGGACTTCTCTTTTCTTTTACCCCAGGTCTCCGAACTGCCCAGTGTCGTCCGCGATCTGGCCAATGGCAGCATCACGTGGGCCACTGTGGAGGCCAGGTATCCTCTCTTTGAAGGGCAAGAGACTGGTAAAAAAGAGACAGTCGAGGAATGAGAAGGATTTCGGCAACTTTTGACCACTTGCTGTAATAAAACAAATAACTCTTAATCATGTCCACTTTACAAAAAAAAAAAAAACAAGACAAAAAGCAAACGGTATTGCAGTTGCTCCCCAGGGGCTGCATTTTATCCTCAGTGGCTGCCTGACCTTACCCCACAATTAAAGTTGGGGGAATTCTGAACGAACTTGTAATCCATTCGCTTGTGTTTCCGCGTTTTCAGCAACACTTTTTTCCACCTTTGGGTGAACACACTCATAGCTTAATGTTAAACACAATTAATGACATCTTTTTTAGTGATCAGCCTTTTGGGGTATAATTTGCATACCAGGAAATTAACCCGTTTTAAGTGTATGTAATTCGGTGATGTTCAGTGTATTTACAGAGTTGTTCATCCCCCACTACAATCCAATTTTAGAACATTTCCATCACTGCAAAGAGAAATCTGCACATTTAGCTCACTCCCCATTCTGACCCCAGCTCCAAGCAGCCACTTATCTATTTTCGCTCTATAAATTGCCATTTCTGTCTTTCTGAGAAAGTGATGCATTGTGCTAAAGAGATAGCCGTCTCCAAGCAGGTGAAACTGCAGAGGGAAAGGCTGAGGAGGGGCTGGGATGGCAGGAGCAGCAGGGGAGGATAGGGGGGCGTTGGTGGCGGGGGAGGTGTAGGGCTGCTACCTGCTGTCCTATGGACAGAAGTCTGCTCTCTGAGGAGGGTGTGCAGGGGCAGAAGCAGCTCTGGGAATCGGCACTCCCAATACTAGAGGAACTGTCTGAGCAATTCTCAGCCATCGTGGGGTCTTGATTCTAGCCTAGAGGTTTCTGGCTCAGCTGGGACTTTACTTCTGTTGCATTTTTATATGGACCCCTCAGAACACGTATGTTTATTTGTTAGGAAAACATACAAGGATGTGCGAAATCTGAACCGCTTTTTGACTGCAGTGTTAAGAACTTGCCAATAGTGTTGGAACTTCCTCTCATCTAGCTGGGGGAGGGGAGGGGTGAGCTCCTGATGTTCCCTCTGTCCTGGGTGTGAAGGGCACTGGAAGAGGTGAGTCCCGGGGCTGCCCTCACCTGTCTCTCGTCTCCCACATCGCCTGCCCCAGCCCTGCATAGCCGGCATTCATTACGAAGGCTTTGGATAAGGCTTGACTTTCTGAACAAATCTCTTGGGGAAGAAAGTCTTATACTAAAACTTCTTCTCTGCCTGGTGCTTTTTAAAGCCTTCATTGTTAAACTAGAAGGAACTAGGTTTTAAATAAACTGAGATTTCTCCTAGGGATTTCTTCTCAAATTCTTACCCTTCTTGGCATATACTCTAGCTTTGTCCCATGGGCATTTGTCTTTCCTTCCCATTTATGTACTTCCTTTTCCAGCGAGTGCTACCGTAGTCAGTCACCACCACTCAGACATTGTTACACTCTCACTAATAAGGGATAGATTAGATGCATAGTGAGATCGGCCTACTTTAGATCATAAAGGGATTGGAACCAAAGCTCTCTTCACTTTGTGTCGGCAAATGCATTTGTCACAAGGTAAGTGCTGGGTATGAAATCCACAAGCCCTCCCTTTCTGTTCCTTCCCCTCAGTGCGGTGCATGATTTCTCCTGAGAGAACACATGCTGTCTACAGGGATTGCTCACCTGAGTGAGCAAGGCGTACCTGTGGCAGAGTTCCCGGATTTGTTAGTGCCATGTACGCTCGATTCTCAGCACAGGCAGGTCATGAGCTGTTCTCTAAGTGAAGAGGGTCTACGCACAAGTTGTGAACACACACACATACATGTACACCTCTTCTGTTCAAGCCCACTGTGTGTTTAAAACATCTCTAGGCCTGATGCTCTGTGAGACCTTTTTAAATTATGTATTTGCATTTATCACATTGGACTTCTTTTTTCTTTATGTATTTGCATGTCAGAGCTCTTAAAAGATAAACTGCATTCTCTCAGAGAAGTTACTCCTGTTCATCACTCTCCCCAAAAGTAGTTTGGGGGAAGGGTTGGATTCTAACTGGATTCCATGGAGTATACATTTGAACACAGTAGTTGTTTTTTTTAATTTATCTTTGGGTTGGAATTCAGTGCTTTTAGTCAAATACTATGAGGAGTTACTCATGTCTGGAAACATAGTCTGTGCCCAGTTGAGAACCTTAATACTGCTTAATAGCTTAAATAGTAAAATACTGAATGTAGATGGATGTTCCAGAAAAAAAGAATTCATTACATGAGACGGTACTAGAGATGTCAGATGCCCAAAGTTCTTTGTGACGACAACTTGCAAAAGTATTTGGTTCAATAAATCACTTAAAATGGGTTCATTTTAGACCTTTGTTTACTGTCCCCTTCACCAGTATAAACTGTAGGTAATGGTAGTGACTTGGCCAGTGGAATCTATTCCTAAGAGAGCCTTGGAAATAATCCACATTGTCTCTTGGTGTAGCTGCATTGAAATGACACCCCCAGTACCCAGGGGAAGGTGTTACTCTGCATCTCTCAGGTGGGGCTGGGACGGAGAGGTTTGATAGCATTGCTCCTGTCACAGAGCTTTGCATCAGCACCTTTGCTGATGGTCTGACTATGCCTAAGGCACGGTTTTTGGTTTTGGTTTTGGGCATTTAGCCAGCACTGCAAAGAAATTTAGAAGACGCAGCTGGTGGATTGATTTTTGCTGTGCCTCAAAATTCACCTCTTGTTACCTCTTCAATAATTCTGGGTTATTGGGCTGCCTCTAAGCAGTAATTGTGTTAAGACTGCGTGGGTGGAGTTAATGTCTCTCTCGGGAATTGGGATATGCTAAGGGAGCCTGGGCAGGAATTGCCTGCAGTGCAGCCTCGGACTCCTCCCTCCTGCCCAAGAAACCCCTGTGCTGGTGACACTCCCAGCCTCTCTGGTCCCTGCATAGTAAAGGCCACACCTCTTTAAACCTGTTGCAGCAGCGAAAGATGTCAGGGCAATGGTTCTCACCCCTGGCTGCACATTGGAGTCACTTGAGCTTTAAAAAATACTCATGTCCGTGCTCGCCTTGATGGTTCAAAATCAATTGATGTTCTCCAGGGTAGGGCCTGGTATCAGTATTAGTTTGAAAGCACCTTAGGAAAACCACTGCTATAAACAATGCCTCAACTCAAGCTATGAGCCGGACTCCCCCCATCCCCACCCCTGCCAAACGAGGGGTGTCTTCTGACAGTAGGGGTCAAGCTGTCAACACCAAAGTGTCCAGAAGATGAGTCTGGGGGGCATTGCTTGTGTTACTCCACTGAGCTCACTGTAAGCGTGCTCTCGCAAACCCCAAGCACCTCGACGGCTGCGTCCTGTGCCTCTGCTCTGTTTCCTGAGACTTCTGTGCAGACAGAGCAGGTTCCCAGGGAGAAAGGCTCATTTGTTGGGTGCCCACGTCTGCCTGGCGGTGTGCCAAGTGCATTCCTATGTGTTCCTCTCTGCACCCTCAGAATAATTTAAGTATCATTGTTGTCCTTGCACATAAATGCTCACTTCGCAGGTTCACTTCCATCGTAGGAGACAGAATCAGTTTTGACCCAAGTTCAAAGTACATGATTATATTCCAGTGCGCTGTCATCTGTGCTTCGTTAGTTTCTATCATTTGTAACTAGGGATAAAAATGACTTGAGAGGGAAAGCTGGGATGGCTCCGCGGGTTAAGCGCTCGCTTTGAAGCCCTGGGGACTGACCTTGAGCCCAGCGGCAGCGTGGTCACCTTCTCAGGATCGTGGGGTTGGCTTTGTGGGCAACAGGTGCGTAGGTCTGTAAGGGAGGGAGCATGTAGGTCTGTTAGGAGGGAGCACGTAGGTCTGTAAGGAGGGAGCACGTAGGTCTGTAAGGAGGGAACACGTAGGTCTGTAGGGGAGGGAGCACGTAGGTCTGTAAGGAGGGAGCACATAGGTCTGTAAGGAGGGAGCATGTAGGTCTGTAGGGGAGGGAGCACGTGGGTTTGTAAGGAGGGAGCACGTAGGTCTGTAAGGGAGGGAGCACCTGGGGAAGCCTGACTCCCTGCCCTGTTGCCACCCCAACTGCATCTCAGCCACACTCAGTCCCTTACTACAACGTTTAAAGTTGGTCACTATCGGGAAATGCTTGTTTGCACACGAGAGCTGTCCAGAAAATATCCAGCCCTAAATTCCTTTATGTTCCATATTATAATCCACGGCTGGATACTTTCCTCGTATAACAGCCCTCGTATAACCTTGCCTTACGACTCAAGGCTTTTTCCTCTTGTCCCGCCTGTTACAGTTGGTAAAAACAGGTTCTCAGCCAGGCTAGGAAGTCCTAATTTCCAGGGATGCTGTGTCTGTAGACAGCTCCTTGAGGAGGGTGTTGCTAACACTAGAGAGACAGTGAGAAAGGGCCGAAGACTGTTCGTAGGCTCGCTCTTAGGTGACGGAGCTGATAGTGTCTGTCTGCTGGCACCCTGCTTTCTGTCCTCAACCACTGATTTTGCCTAACGCTGTACTCAGGTACTTCCTCCTCTCCTCATGTTCTCAGCCGAATGGAAGTTCCATGAGCTGGAGGCTGGGAAGAGAGCCCTCCCCTCTTAGGGAGCCAGAACTCTCTGCCTTCCTCTTTCAAGGTTCAGAACATGGTGCACGAGTGAGCTCGCCTGGAATTTTTCCAGCCAGTGTCTGCTGTCTCTTACAGCTCAGTCACCAACAGTTAGTCACCAACAAAGCAGTTCTGTTAGCTAAAACAGCTTTCTCTAATTAAAACCTTTTTGGCTCATCAAAACCCACTGTTCTGCATCTGACTGTGAGTTAATTGATAGTGAGATTGAGCAAAAATGAGATTGTGGGGAAGAAAAAAAAAAAACATGGACAAGTTTTGAACAATCTGTATTAACATTCTTTTTTAAAATTGAGAGCTGACCGTTTGTTTTTCTGAAATGAATTCTGAAGCAAGCTGGCAAGCTGCTGCCTTCCATGAAGCTGTCCTCTGGGTTAGTGACCGCTCCTCGGTGCCAACCTTTCTCTCACATGTCACGTTCAGGCCATCAGCTCCATCTCAACTTGATGTTCAGAATCGGCACTGACCGTGGTCCAAGCCACCTCCACCGTCTCCCACCAGGTTTATTGCACAAGACTCACCTCAACTCTCTGCTTCGACCTTCGCTCCTTCAGAGTCTATTTTCAACCCAGCGGCCAAATGATCCCGTTCATCCTAAAAACTCAGTGGTTTTCCTTGTCACTCAAGAATAACGCCTAAGTGACTTGCCCGCCTTCCTGCCAATCACACACACACAGGCTTTGTCCTGTTGCCCCAGCATATTAGTAGGGCTGTTACCGGTCCATAGCGCATGTGTGCGACACTTCAGAAGCCTGAAATGGAAAACATCAGGGTTTGGGGTAAGGGAAGGCTTATTGATCGGGAACACTTCAGCCTACAAGACGAGGGCCTGTTAGTGCCTCAGTCCATCTTAAAGGGCAGAGTTCCCTCTTCTAGGTCAAGGGAAGGGGAAATGAGGGCTGCCTTTGTGAAAACCGAATTCCTGTAATGACTAGCACGGCTCAAGCAGGAGCTATTCTCCTGAAAGCCACGGGCACCCTGCAGGCTGGAACAAGATGGGGTCAGAAACCCAGCACTGCACTCGGTCGCGGGATGTCGGCACTCGCCACCCTATTGGTCTGCAATGCCTCCTGCCGCTTGTCCTCACAACTGCCCCTCACGTCCTTCACGACTTTACTCTGTAGTCACCTCGGTGAGCCCTCTCACAGCCAGTGACCCGCACATTTCTCCCTCACACACGTTCAGACACACGCACACTTCATACCCCATTTCCCTCTAGTGCTTAACACCTCACAGCAGCTTTTCTTTCTCTTGTTTAATACCCCGTCTCCATCAGAACATAGGCTCACGAGGACAAGGATTTGGGTGTTTTGTTGACAGCTGTGTCCTCTGCTATGCCCAGAAAAGTGCCTAGTACTCAGCAGATACTCAATAAATATTTGAATGACTTACGAATGTATCTTCCCCAGGGCAGCCCCCACATTCACTATTTTGGTGTAAAAATGGCTTATTTTGACAGGACTCCCCCGTGACATATATACCCCACTCCACTCTTGGCTCAGAATGTGTCCCTACTCTGCAAAGCCGGCGGCCGCTGAGTGGTGAGTCACAATGGCAGAGTCTCACCCTTGGGGTCGTAGTGGCCTTTGCAGAGGAAACACCTCCAACCCCCCCTGGAACTCATCGGAACCCCCAGTGTGAAAAGCCCAGCTAACCCCTTTCAGTGGACACTATAAAATAGGTGTTTTGAGGTCAAATATATATGTTAAGAGTATTACTGCATTTTTTAAGGCTATCACTAGATTTTGATCATGAAAATGAAAATAGTAAATTTAATTCTTATAAAACTTGTAGACTCTGAGAAGACACAGAACTCTTAAGACTTTAAAGCCTTTTAGGGACAAGAATTCCCGGGTCTGGGTGAGACTGCTTGAGGGGAACTGGTAGCTTATCGGAGCTACAGTTTCTCTTTTTAAACGGAGTGTTCCAGTCCTACAGGGTTTTTAAAGAGGATTAAATGAGCAAGTACATGGAGAGACTTGGAGTCCAGTCTCCCACGCAGAGGCCTGCCCCCTGCCTCCCCTCCTTCCCCCTCAGGTGCACGACTGGACCATCCAGGTGCACTGTGTCCTGGGTCATCCATTCCCCTGCGCTTCAGAAGGGCCCTCCGGCAGTCACCCCGAAAGCCAGTCCCTACCCCCAGGCACCAAGAGGAAAGAGCTGGAGGAACTAAGGTGGTGTACAGACAACGGTCTTCAGACCCCTGCGCTTGAAATCCTTTGTTCAAATGAAATCTGCCTTGGGTAGGCTGACCACACGTCCCGTTTAAACGGGACGGTACTGCTTCCTGTCCCATTGCACATGGTGCAGACTCTCAGCCTCGTCTCGGGACCCCCGAGAGTTTCCAGGTTCTAGCAATTCTTGAAGGCACGCGGGGGCCGTGCCTTCAAGCCCGGGCCTTATATACGGCAGGTGAGTGTGGGCCCTGGGGAGCGCTTGGCCCAGCTGCACAGGTGGCATTGCCTGGCACGGGGATGGTGAGCAGTGAGGACGCTGCAAGCAGCAGGCAGAGAGCCTTGTGTGGCTGGGGCTCGCGGGCCCTCCTGGAGTGTTCAGTGTGCTGGTTCCTGGCCTGGACACCTGAGAGGCTTAAAACCATGGTGACCAGATTGGAACATTGGTAAAGCAGGACACCATTGACCGGGGGGGAGGGGGTTCTTGATTAAAAATTGGGTCTATCTCCCACCGTTCCCTAGCTTGTGCATTCTTTCCAAAAATCGGGATTTTTTAAAAATGGCGCGGGACGCGGGACAAATTGTTAAAAATCAGGACTGTCCCGCCAAAAGCGGGACGTCTGGTCACCTTACTTAAAGCTCCCTGGTGCGTCTAACACACAGGCAGGCTTGGGCCACACCAATTAGGCCATTTTCACGGTATCCTGAGGTCGGGGGCGCTTATCCTTGGGTCCATGGTTCCTGTGGGGATTTCTGTAGAAATTCCAGGCATTCCCTAGTACACTGTAATTCTACATGCCAGACACTGACCTTTCTCTAAGGAAAACAATCCATTATTTCCAAGGAAGGGCCTCTTGCTTCCTGTGCCTTCAGCTGTAAAGACCTTAACATCCCTGTGAGGGTCTGGGGAGGAACCCATTTCAAGCCCAGAAATGTGAGGCCTTTGGAGACACTGGACTACGGAGGCATTTGCTTGGCAACTAGAGGCACAGACTCCATAGCACACGCTTTGGAAAGTCCCGGAAGGACAAGGTATTTGGGCTGAGAGGGAGGAATAAGAAGGAAAGGCGGCAGCACAGGGTTGCTTGCCCCCTTCCCCACAGACTGCGAGGAGGCAGGAAGAAATGACATTTTTGAATTTCTCCCCTTCTTGGCCAGAGGGGTCTCCATGAGGATTCATGATGCTGGCTTGTTTAGCGGGGCTGGGCCTCAGGGAGCCAGCCGGGAGGCCTTCCTCCATGCCCGGCAAAGCTAATTAAGAAGCACAATTAATTACTTTGTTGTATTCACAGCAGAGGCCAAGGGACAATTTTCTTCCTCAGCCAGACTCAGCTCCTTCCTGCCCCTCCTGCTCACGCATTTCTCCAATGGGCAGTTATAAAGGGTCCACGTGTACTGAGCCCAGGAGGGCCCTGCCCCTGAGGATCTCTGGGTAATGTGCTCGCATTCGGAAGTTTCTGCAGATCGGCTTTCATCTTCATCGATTCAGGCAGCGTTTGTGGGCCCTACTGGGTCCTCAGACAACTGTGGGGTTGAGAGAGGGTGGCGGGGGGCTTACAATCACACCGGGATGACAGGATAGACAAGCTGGGGCAGGCCGGGGCTGGTCCCTGGCCCCGAGGACCTGGTAAAGAGCAGGCTCAGCTTCTGTCCAGTAGGAAGTCAGGGACCCTTGAGACGCAGGCCCTTGGAGATGAGGCGAATCTGTGGATGACGGCAGTGCTGTCTTGGAAGGGTGTGGATGGAGGCCGTCCTCCCATTTTCTGTTCACTTGTGAAGAGGGAAGGCTCTTGGTCTGGGCTGGGCTCCAAGCCCTGTTGGTGGTGGGGTATGGAGCCCAGAATGGGTATTCCCTCTTGTGAAAAGCTAACAGACCCTTGGGATTCTCTGCGCCTTTGTCTGTCTGGTTAGCCTGGGAGTTAACCAGCTCTGAGTGGAACAAACGGGAAAGCCGGTTTATTCAATGACTGTGAAATCGAGCTCCTACCGGGTGCAGAGCTCTTGCTAAGGCAGCAGCCCCTGCCTCCAGCCATCCCCAGCCTGGCTTTGGAGCCGGGCGGGGCCTGTCTTTAGCGCTCCCAGCAGGGCAGTGTCTGCATGGAGACTTCCTAGAAGACGGGCCCTTTGATCTCGGTCTTGTAGAACAGACAGGATTCTCCCCATGAGGGTTCTGTGGTGCAAAAGACATGCTGCAGCTCTGTGGGAGGGCCGTAGGCGCTGCAGAAACCCCTAACGAGAAAGTCTGGAGGCACCGGAGGGACAGAGCCGGGCTGGAAACCGTACTGAGCACATGGATAAATACAGCTGCATGTTTTAAACCTGCCTCTTTCCCTCCTGCGATCTAGCTGCCCTCCTTTAGAGAATTTTCCAGAAAGGCAGGTCACTCACTCCTTTTCACTTCCTGCAGCACGAATAGAGATGTGTCCTTCGCCAGATGGCAGCAGTATTACCCAGGGGGCTTGTGCAAAGTGGCAATGGCGGGATCCCACCCAGTCTGGAAACAGGTTCCCAAGTCGGCTGTCATTGGTTCTGATGAGGTTCCCGGGTCTGCATTCAGAGCAGTGGGACACGTCCTTCCCACAACAGTCCCTGTGAGCCTGGCTGAGTCATTCTTAAGAAAGGACTCCCCTTGGGCCTCGCAGCCTCCAGACATGTCCCGCGGCGGTCTCAGACATGCGAAGGGGCTGGCTTGTTCTGCGTTTGCCTTTCGCCTGTCGCTCCTGTGAGAGCCCCCTTCTCGTCTGGCTGCCTCGCAACACATGCACTCCACCCAGCACGGGCCCCCGAAGATGCTCAGGAAGTCAGAGCTCCTTTCTCAGGTCTGTTTGTCTCAGCGGCGACCTGGGAGGTCCGAGCCCTGAAGAGACAGCCATGGAAGCTGAGCGACCACCTGGTAAAGTCCCAGACCTCACATCCGTTTTCCCACTTTCACCTTGTACTGCTCGGGGAGCTGTTTATTCGCAACCCGATTTAGAGTTTCGTGAAACAGGAAGTCCGTCTTTGGCACGGTGCTATTTCCATACCTGGCCCCCAGGGGCGCTCAGTGGATGCGGAGGGTACCTGATGGACGCCTGTCATCTTCTCTGGGCCCACCTGTGCGGGTGTCCCCAGGAGTCCCTCCGTGGCCCCAGGAGTATTTGCCTCCATGTCTGTGTCTCCATCTCTACATACGTCCCCGTGTCAGAGATCACTTTCTGTGACGTCTTCACTCCGCCTTAAATCTGTTTTCTCCTCTGCTGCTGATTAGCCTCCTCCAAGGAGATGAGGGGGTTGGAAGCTTTAGCCCCCAGAGGCTCCCCATTCCCTGCCGCTCCTGCTGGTGTCTGTCATGGGGCACTTTATGGCCCCATTTGGATGATGGCCCAGGGGCTTGGATCGCCCTGGGGTCAGGGCTTCGTGGTCTCTGGGTGCCAGCGGGCCGGTGGCTGGTGTGAGGAATGCCCTCGTGAGCTCCAAATGCCCCAGCTTTATGCAACGCAGGGGTCGGGGTGCAAGGGTTAAACAGGAGAGGCGGTCTGAGGGCCTGGAGGGTCTGGGTGCTAGAACTTGCCTGCCAATGAGGAGAGTGTGTTAACGAGGCCTTTCCGGGAAGGCCAGGCCAGCCCAGCCAGGGGCAGCGTTCGCTGAAGCAGGCGCTGACAGACCAGCGGGGCTGCACGGCCCAGGTGCCCGCTGGGGCGAACAGGTGCGGGGCCCAGAGACAGGCCTGAGGGTTCCGCTGGCGTTTCAAGGCCAGAGCTGGGGTGGGGGTGATCCTAGTAATGAGGGGACGCAGGGTCTGCATGGGACAGAGGAGGGGCTTTCTGCAACCTGCAGAGGGAGCTGAGCCAAGTGCCTGCTGATAAAGCTTAGCGACTCTGGTACTCTCGGAGCAAGGAGCGGCTGTGGGGTCATGAGCTGGGCTCCCATCTGAGGAGCGGGGGTGAGTGGCTGGGACCTGGCACTGCGGCTCTGTGGAGGTTGTGGCTTCTGCAGTGAGCCGTCTCTTCTGGCTGGCGGGGCTCTCTCTCCGGGTGGCCTCTAGGGGCCAGGGCCATTTACAGCTCCTTGTTCTCCAAGAGTCCCAGCAATGCTAGTGGAAGGGGCCTCAGGCCACCACTGTGGCACAAAGACCCCCAGGAAGACTCAGAGTCAGGACGCCCCCACCCCCTCCTGCTGATGGAGCACTCTGGTGCCCAGCGCTTAACCCTCTCCTGCTGGAACCAGCACCGCGGGCAACCAGGTGCCCATGGCGAATGAGCCCACGCCCGGGCAGCAAAGCCGGGGCAGCAAAGCCTGTGGCAGGTCTGATAATTCTCGATGCATGCTTTTAGCCAAATTGAAAGAGGACTTCTTCTCGGGGCTGGCTGACAGATCCTTTGTGGTGACAGATCGCTATGCAATTTTTGGCACACATCGCAGGAGTTCAGAGAAGGGAGTGCTCTCTACTTATGTGAAATGGCTTCTCAGCGTGTGCAGATATTTAAAAAATGAAAAAAAGGGAAAATGATGCTGAGGCCTGATTCATTCTAGCCAATGAATATTCATTCACAGATTCGTGAATAATTAATTCCTATCCAGTTCATTAAATATGTTTTCAATAAATTTTCCTTTCTCAGATTTGACCATTACTTCTAAAACCCTTTAGTATCTATGTTGTTTTAATCAATCGTATACTGTAATTTATATCAAAAATAGTTGTAACAACTCCATCCAGAAGACTTAAAAAAATCTTAGAACCTTTGGTCACAGGCACTTAAATATTTCAATTTCTAAATATATTTTGTGTCAGAGAAGCATGACAAGATGAGCCATCTCAACCATAAAAATTCTGCAGTGTATAAAATTCCATAGGCAAAATGGAATGGTGATACAAGTTGAAAAAGAAAAGGAGAAACTTAAAAAGTTTAACCGTTAAAGAAGAGTGGTTTGTATTTTTTCTAATAGATGATGGTAGGTATTCAATCACTGCTGTGTTTTGAGTCTGTACTTTTTTTTTTTTAATGTTGGGGCAGCTTTATTTTAAGACATAAATATGCATATTTACCAAATGCCAGAAATCCCATCTCTCACTACTTTTAAAACGTATGTAAAAAAAACCACTCTGTCCACTTAAAAATGTGCAGGATGGGATGCATAGTTAGAAAGTTTTGTGTGAGGGGATGTACCTAGAGCAAACGCCCACTCGAACCCCGGCCTGCTGATTCTTTCTGTCCCTGGGCCCCCAGCCTCTCCTGTAAGCCCAAGTGGAAGCTGCCCTTGGTTGGAAATGAGGGGCAGATGTTGTCCTGGGGGAATGATACGGGACAGGCCTGCCGGAGTACAGGCCAGAGAGGAGGAACGGGCCCCAGGCTGGACCCAGCCCACCGTCCCTGGCCCACGGGACCCCTTCGGGTGCTTGGTGGACTTGACCAGCAGGGAGGCTGCTTCCACAGGTTCATGGTGAACGTCAGAGAGCAGAGATGCTGATTCTGAACGGGGGGCTGGAAAGCCATGTCAGACGGGGCTGGGGGAGTAGCTCCAATCACGAAGGATGTACTTGGGTTTCTGCTGTTTCTACCCTACTCCTTCTCCCAGCCCATCCCCCTTGCTGCTGCTTCCTGTTTCGTCCTATGCTACGTATCTGGTTGGTCTAAGAGTGTGTGGCTGCCCTGGCCTGCCCCTCTACTCCTGCCGCTCCCCCAAGCCCCCGACTCTATGGACTAGGCTGAGAACAGGTCTCCCAGAAAACAGTCAGCATGCTTCTGGGAGTCCCGGGGGGCGGGGGCATGGCTGGGTTGGGGCTGAGGTGTGGACGAACCTTCTCTGGGTGAGAAGCCCTGGGATGAAGCCCTCTGAATTAATCCTTTAACTCTACCTGCGGTGCCTGCCCTCAACTGCAGAGGGCGCCACTGAGTGTGGAGGCAGCAGTCACGGAGCAGGGCCCACCATCAGGAAGGCCTGGCTGCACCATGAGGCGGGCAGAGGAGCCCCGGGCCCACCATGAACTTAGCTGAGGGACGTGGGCAGGCCCTTCCTGGCTCTGGGCCTCCATTTCCCCATCTGTGGATGGGGCTACAGTGAGGACCTAGCATGAGCGGCCGGTGTGGACAGATGCCTGAGGACGTGGGCCCCGCTCCTCTTGGGGTGCCTGGAACTTCTCCCTCTCGCACTGACACATGGCCCAGCTGGCCCTGGGTCCCTGGGCCCCTTGCGCTGCTGCACAGCCTGTCTCCTGCCAGGCTGGAGTGCTGTCCTCTGTCCTGTCCTGCGCCCCCAGAGCCTGCACGGTGCACCAGAGCCGCCGGTGGAGGAGGATGGGGCGGCCGTCCCGCCGGGCAGTGACAGGTGTGGTGGGGTGGTGGAGGGGTTATACAGCGGCCGTCTGCTTGATGCTGTGGAAGCTGATCCGCGTGGGTGACGTGGGGATGGACATGGCCCGGGCCACCGGGACTCGGAGGGAGTGATGGTCTTGCCAGTGGTGCCACCTCTTCCTCACGGCTGAGCGCACCTGAGGGGGAAGGCAGAGACTCCGCTGAGCCCTCAGGGGCCCATCCTGGGGTCCCCTGCTCCCTGCTCGGCTGCCTTCCGTCTCCCGCCTGAGACACCCCCCGCTCACGGGCTCCGCTTCCTTCACCTCCTCACACCCCCGCCTCCCTCACCGCAGCATGCGCTGCAGACATAGCAAGCCAGCACTTCTAAGCATGTCCAAGCCTGGCGGTCGCTGAGCCATGTGATTCTCGTCCGTATCGCCACTGAAGACTTCTGCAAGGCGGCGCGTGTGCCCCACATGCTCGCCCGGCACAGGGCTGAGCAGAACAAACAGGCCAGGAGCGTTCATCGTTGGCTTGCTTTCCTGGCTTCTTCTCTCCCTGCCTCCAGCCCAGTATCCACTGTTGGGCTGTCCTACCGGGGGGCTGCCCTTTAAGTGACACACCCAGGCCTACAGAGTCCCCCATGCCGGGGAAGTGGCCACAGGGCCACACCGGCATCCTCGCGAGAGTCTGGAAGCTCGCAGGCTCGGGGGGCTTGTCGGCTCTTTGCCCCAGAACCCAGCCCAGGCCTGACGGCGCATCTCTCCCGAGTGACGGGAGCCATCCAGGCTCCGCTAAGCCGGCCCCGGCTCCGCCTGGAGGGGTGTGGTCCTCCCTGCGGTGCGGGCCGGTACTGCTGCCTTTTCCGTTTCCCGGGTCCATAAAGGCCTGGCGGCACGGCTCTCGCCTGACCTGCTCCAGTCACCCGCTCTGTTCTGGCGTCTATCTTCTGTGAGGCCCTGCAACCCGGGCACCCCGCTCCCCCCCCACGTTGCCTGTGCACTGGGGGTGCTGGCACATGGTTGCTGGCCTGCAGCATTGACCTTCTAAACTGGCTGGAGTCCCGCATGCAGGGTTCCTGTCCTCCTAAGCTGGTGGGCTTCTCTGGCCTCCCCCTCTGTCCTTCAGGGTGAGCTGGGCAGAGCAGGGACCTCAGGGCACGCCCGCCAGGCCAGGTGCTCCCTGGAGCGGGGCGTGAGGACCTCAGAGCCCAGGCCTCCCCACGGCCCTGCCCCATACCTCTCCATTGAGGAAGCAGTAGAAGACAGACACAAAGAAGCCCTGGAAAGAAAGGAGGGCCCGTCAGTAACCTGAGTGGGGAGCCGCTCTGCCTGCAGGGGTGGAGTGGGGACAAGGTGACCGGGGACCCATCTGACCCAGGACCCCTGGGGCTCAGAGCTGGGTGGGCCCCTCCCCACATGGTGCAGGCGTCCTGGGTCCACCTTGGGTGACAGGCTGGTGTGAAGTCTCAGAACGGGTGCCAGGCCAGCAGTAGGTGTCAGCTAGGGTGACCCGGACCCTGTCGGGGGTGGGCCCGCCTGGGCCCTGGGGTGGGGGTGACAGAGTGTGTGCACTTCTGTGTGAGTGTGTACACAAGGGAGCCACGTGAGCGCCAGTCCTGTGTGACCGCCCTTGTCAGGGCACAAGCACCTGAGCGTTACAGTCGGGCACGCCCCCCGCGCTCCCCACCTGGAACGACTGCAGGAAGGAGTTGAAATAGACGAACACGATCTGCGACAGGTCGTCCTCTCCCGGGTTGACGAAGAAGAGCATGTAGGTGATGCCCAGGAGGGGCAGGAGGACCAGGGTGGCCTTGACCGCCTTCCTGGGGGGTGAGAGGGCGGCAGGTCTTGTCTGGGAGCCTGAGCCAGCTCCCTGGGGGCCGGCCCGGCCGCAGGAGCATGGCCCAGGTGCAGGGGGGCTGCAGGGGGCCGCGGGGGGCCGCAGGAGCATGACCCAGGTGCAGGGGGGCCGCAGGAGCATGGCCCAGGTGCGGGGGGCCACAGGGGGCCGCGGGGGGCCGCAGGAGCATGACCCAGGTGCAGGGGGGCCGCAGAAGCATGGCCCAGGTGCGGGGGGCCACAGGGGGCCGCGGGGGGCCGCAGGAGCATGACCCAGGTGCAGGGGGGCCGCAGGAGCATGGCCCAGGTGCGGGGCGCAGGGCTCCTGACACATACCTGTACTGGATCGTCTCCGATGTGGTGGATGCTCGCAGTTTTGTCATGAGGATCCTGACGATGTTGAACAGAAATACAAAGTTGATCTGGAGAGAGGGAGGCAGAGAAAGGAAGAAGGACCAACAGGTGGGTTGAGCTGAGAGGCAGCCACAGCCCCTGGACTCCCTGAAAGCTATTTCCTATGCACACACCTGTCCCGTCCCAGTCACCGCTGTCCCTGAGTGCAGTCCCAAGGTCTCTGCTCCTTTCTCACTGGGACAGGCAGGCACCCCCATTTGCTCAAGTCCCTGTCACCCAGAGCCTGCTTCTCCACTCCCAGAGGGGAAGGGGGAAAGGCAGCCACAGAGACAACAAGAACACTGAGGCCACACCTGAGACAGGATTCCTCAGAAAGTCCCCAAGCCCCTCCCTGCTCAGGGGCATGGCAGGAGCTGGGCCCAGGGCTCGGCCGGAGCCCCTGCCCCTGTCTGCTGCAGGGTCCGCATTTCTCAATCGAGGGTCTCCCTGAGGCCTTTCTGCGGAGGACAGCCCTGCCCTGGTGGAGCAGCCCCGGCCAGGGGGAGTGATCAATAACCTGGCTGCTGAAGGATGGATCTCTCACCGTCAGTCTGTGCCAGTAAAGCCCCAGAACCTTCGCAGACACCCCTGAGGCAATGAAGATGAATGGGCTGCTGGGCTGAACCCGGGCTCCTGGAACGGCCTAATTTATCTTCATTCCGAGCCTCTCCCAGCGCCAGAGCCCGGGCAGCCAGCCTGTGCCCCGGACCTGCCCGCCCGGCCCCCCATGAGCCGGCTCCGTGGGGTGCAGGCGTCCTGTTAGTCCCTGCGGGCTCCTCTGGGCAGCTGTGCTGCCCTCTAACCGCTCCTGGTGGGCCTGTGGGCCTATTCCCCGCGCTGGTGTGACAGTGTCTGCCTCAGAGTGTGGTCATGTGTGAGTGTGCACCTGGGACCCTGGGTGTGCCTTGTTTCTCTTCATTTGTCTCTTCATTTTGTCGGGTATAGTCCCTTTAATCACAGGGCCACCTTCATACATAGGTCAGTGCTGATTTTCTCATACAAGGGAGACAAAATATTTGACCTTTTCTGATTCTGACTTCTCTGAGAGAATCAAGATATATTCTAATTTCAGCCACATTTTCCGGCTTTAAATCACATTTACCCATCACCCATCAAACCATAAGCCAATTCATTCCATTATCCACCCAGTCTTATCCATCCATCCATCCATCCATCCATCCATCCATCCATCTATCCATCCAAGGATCTACTCAACAATCATTCATCGATCTCCCCAGGCACCTATTTATTTAATGGGTAACACACACATGTCCATCCGCCCATTCATCCAGTTAGTAGGCAGTTGATGAGCACCTTCTGGACATAGGGTTCTGTTCCACCTACTGAGGCAAGAGCAAGGCCAGGGTCTTGTGTGGAGGGTCTGGGAGACAAGGCCTTATCCCCTCTTCTCACACGGTGCTGCCCACCCCCATTTCAGTAGGTTCTGTGCAGCCTGAAGGTCACTCTGTCCTTCCGAGCTTGGCTCCCAGCCGCCCCTGTACAATGTCTGCACTTCACCCACCACGGGTACCTTCCTCCCTCCTCCAAGGAGCCTCTGACCACCCAGCCCAGCTCTTCAGTGGGCATTGGCTTCTGCACCCTAACCTTGTCCAGCCTGGTTTCAGGATTCATTCCTTCCTTCCTTCATTCAGGGACTGCCGTGTGCTGGGCTCTGGGCTGGGCACCAGCAATGGGAAGTGGACTTGGCTTGTGGCCTGGAGTGGGGAGCACATGGCCTCTGACCTAAGGGGTCAGACAGCCCTGGAGAAATGGTAATGTGAGCTGAGAAGTGAAGGAAGTTGGGAGAGTGCATTCCAGGCGGAGGGAAGACGAGGGAGGAAAGCCCTGAGCTGAATGGCAGGCAGTATGGTTGATGGGAGACAGAGTCATGACCCAAGTCCAGGAGGAAGCAGAACCAGCTTCGAGCCCAAAGGGTGACAGTCCCTCCTGCTACCACAGCCCTGCGTGGCCCTGCCCCGGCCCAGGAAGCTCTTCGGGCAGCCTGGGAATGCAGCAGGGGAGGGGTGCGAGGTGAGGTGAGGCCGGACCCCCCTGGACAAGATTCCCCCCTGGGGAGTCGAGCCTTGCATCACCCTGGCCTGTCTTTCCTGGCGTTCTCACGCTGGGAGCCCGGTTCTCACTGGATGTTTCCGTTTTCCCCTCCTGTTGGCATTTTCTAGGCAGGTGAAATCTCTAAGGCCCACATCCTAGTGTGTGCAGGGCTCTGGCTGGGCCACAGAGGAAGCCCAGAAAACACTCATCCCTACCAGGCGACCCCACGTCCACCCCCCACCCCCGCCTCCAGACGCCAAGATTCTCCAACTAGAGTGTGCACATGGAAGGCACCAAATGCAGATCCCGGGCCCACTCCAGACGTGCCCAGTGGCAGGTGGGGGGCCCTGGAACCAGCATTTGGAACAGAGGCAGCTGAGCTGTTGTGGGGAGGAACATTGAGCAAGGAGACACCATCTGTGGATGGAAGGTCAAGGTTTTAGCACTGAGCCCCAAGCCTGGCCCAGAGAGGGGCCCAGTCATTGCCACATGCCTTTCCTGTGACAATAACAGTTGACAACAGCCTCCAGCCAGCTCAAGCAGCAGACTCATTTCCCAGAACCCAGAAATAGGCACGTGTCTCTCAGCAGCGGAAATACAGCTGTGAACCTCTGGGGAAGGGCGGAGGGTGTCAGGGGCACCTAGCATGTCGTCTCCCACCAAGAGGACCCCAGGCAGGTGGTGGGTGACCTGCCCCTGAGTCTCAGCTCCGAGAGCTATTGGTGGTGACCTTGGGCAAGCCGTTTTATCTCTGTTTCTTCGTTTGTGAAATGGGGAGCCTGCTCCCCACTTCTCCCAGTCCCTGGGGAATGTGAGGACTGGAAGTCATGAAGACAGAGCTTCTGGAAGGGCTCAGCCGAGAACCTGGAAGCCCCGGAGGTGCGAACCGCTGGGTGTGGGCTGGGCCCCAAGCGAAAGACAAGCAAAATACAAGCAAAATGCCCTTGAGGGGAGGTTGGAACCAGGGCCAAGACTCAGAGAGGAGGCTGGGAGTCGCCTTCCACAGAGCCCTCCACACCTGCCTCCTTCTCTCCCTTCACTTCCGCACCACTGTCCTGTTTCCTGGCAGTGGGGGCTTGCTCCCCACTATTGTTGGCTCCCCCATCCAGGCCAGCCTTCCTGGATCGGGTCCCAGGCTCATTCAAAGCCCAGTCCTCTAGGATGGGCTCTCCGCAGCTGGCCGGGAGGCGATGAGCTCCATTCTCAGAGGAAGGGGGGGACTGATTCATGGCAGCTGCGACTCCAAGGACAATCCTTCCACCCACTGACTGCTGACGTGGACTAGCTTTTGCCTCTGAAATAAACCGAGAGGCCTGATGACAGAATTTCAGGCAGAGGACAAAGAAACCTTCTTAGTCATCTTGGTTCACCTACACCAAGGACATTCCAAAGACTGGGGTCAAACAAATCCCGGAAGGTCCCACCAAAAGGAGAGTAAGGAAATAAAAGAAACGAACAGTAATGGTCTGCACGGAAGACCGAGGAGCCTCCATTAGGCACCTGCTGCATGCAAGAGGAGGGAGACTCGCTTGGCTCCCGCAGGAGCGGGCGGCCCTTTGAAACAGCGGCTACACACAGGAACCTGAAATTACCGAGCCTGAAATAAGTCTCGCGTAAATGCCAGCTATTCGTGGGGCGTTTTTGTACGTCTCGCTCTCTCTTTCTTTACGTATGATATATAATGGGTTCATTTTTGCAGCATGCAGCCTTGACTGAAACTCTACCTTAATTAAAGCTTGTTGTGGATTAAAGATGGAAGGCAATTATACCTTAGGATGCAAATACACAGGCAAAGGGAGGGAGCTGAAGCAGGAACAATCACTCATTACGCTTCATTCTGGTACCACCGCTCCAGGCTGGGGGTGGTGGGCTGGGCCCCCAGTGGGTCGCTTGGGGGAGGAGGAGGCTGCAGGCCTGTGCTGCATAGAAGCCTGCACAGCCTTCTCTTGCCACCAACTGCCCCCTCGCTGGGCTGTCCCAGCCCTGTACCTGGCAAGGGGAGGTCATGTGCGAAAAGGCACTGAAAATCGGGAAAGCGTATGAGACCCCGTGAGGGAGGTGCCGGGACTCACGGGAGCCATACAGAGCGTGGCTGGAGGGGAGGGGGTTCTCCAGCCACGTCCTCCCCCAGTGTCTCTGCTGGCTGGCTCCTCAGCTGTTCCCCCCCGGTGCGCACCCCGTCCATCCCAGTCCTACCTACCAGGAGCACGAGGATGATGGGGCCCTGGTAGATGTAGTCCACAAGGTCACCGGGCTCCTTCCCAAACCAGCACCTGCGAAGGCAGGTGGCTGTAAGTGGCCTGCTGAGCCAGAAGCTGCTTGAACGCCCCCTTGGACAGGAAGCTCCCGATCACTCTCTATCACGCTGAATGCTGCCCCTCTTGTTCTTGGGCCTCCTTTGTCATCCTGAGTGCTTTCCCGAATTCCACCTGCTCTCCCGGCCTCACCCATGGGCCTGGCCTGCTCTCCCAACCCCTGACCCCGTGGCTGCCTGTTTCACTCACTGTTCGTTCTCATAGTAGAGTTTGCCAACGGCCCAGGCGATGATGATCGGGCAGGGGATGCCTGAAAGGAAGGACAGACACGGCTACAGTGGACAGGCAGACGGACAGGGGCCCCTTGTAGAACACAGGGTGGGGGGCCTGAGATCATCATGTTTCTAATCATCCAACTGCAGGCCATCTGTGACCCCAGGAGCTCTGTCCCTAGACTTGTCTCCTCACCCCTCCCCCACTCTCAGCTGTCCCCTCCAAGCAGGTCAGAGAGATGAGGGGATGGTGTGATTTGCAGCACTTTCCCTGATGAAGTGGAACTGGCCGGCTTCTCTTTTGGAGCCAGAGACAAAGGTCTTTGGATCTGCCTCTGCCGGCGAGGGGAGGAAGGTTATCTGTAGAAGGTTCCCGTGGGGGACTATGGCAGACCTCGCTCATGGGGATTGGTAGAGGCTGGATACGTGTAGGTAGACTCCCCACGAACTGGAACTTCACTTGCGTGTGCTGGGTGGTTGAGTTCCGGTTCGTGGAGAGTCTACTGTATCCATCCCTTCCTCGCCAGCACGCAGGGCAATGGCTGTGTCCTCAAACTGTTCTGGGGATGGCAGGCAGGGCTGCGGGCCCGCCCCTGCGCCCCACAGGAAGGGAGGCGACCTTGTCAGCAGTACCGCCCTCACCGCCCCCAGGACCCTCACACCATCCGATGAACAGGAAGAGCCGCTTGCGCAGACGCTCTGTGGAGTAGGTCATGACGATGGCTGTGTGCAGGTAGCAGCCCTCCACGAACATCCAGAAGAAGTTCGTCACCACGAAGTAGTTGAAGACGGTGGTGATGCAGCGGCACCAGACCTGCAGGGGCCGGGCAGCGGTCAGGGGCGGCGTGGGCGTGGGGCCCGGGTGTGCCTGACGCCTGTGGACCCCCCGAGGGCCGGTCACTGAAGACCCTCAAATCTCATGCTGGGAAGGTGGGTCCTGTCATTTCTCGCTCATGGTTTTGGACTGAGTTGAGACACCAGTGTCCACGGGTCCTGGTGGGTTTGTGACTTCTCCCCAATTTCCCTTTTTTAATCGAGAAAAAGGCGGTCTGGGCCCAGGCTGTCTGCAGGCAGAGGCTAGACGGCACAGGGCTGATGGGTTCTCATGGCCACATCTGGTTTTTTTGAGGCTCACTTTTAATCCATAACAGTCAGACTGGTTTCCATTCAGCGATGGAACGTGAAATTTCACGTAGGAGAAAAGGAAAGGGATTCCATGAAAAGGACGTTGTTATATAATAACAGTACAGGGTTGTCATGGAGGCTCCAGTCTCTGGGTTTGGAAGCATGAATGTTGTACTTGTCTCCCCAGCGGAGGGGACTGTTCCTGTCCCTCCGAGCAGGACAACCCCCGCCCCCCAGCAGAGGGGAGATGGGCGAGCCGGCAGAGACCTGCCCAGAACCACAGTGAGTCCCGGCCAGGTCCTGAGCCCCCAGCCCAAGCTCTTCTCAGTAGACCCTACCTGGCAGGTTCCCGGGGTTCATCTGCAGGGCACCCTCAGAGCTGAGGCGGGGGCGGGGGATGGTGAGGGGAGGAGCCCTGTGATGGACAGCCAGTCCCCTCTATGTCTGGGTCTGAGCAGCTCTCGGCCTCCTCACCTCCCCCACAGGGTCCCCGCCCTCGTCTCCACCCCACGTGGCCCTGTGTCACCTCAGTTCTGAGAAATCTTGCCGAAGCGGGACTTAAAAGATCCCCTCCTGAGCGCTCGCTTTGAGGCCATGAGGACCGAGGATCGAATCCCGGCTCCGGCCCAGGCAGGACCCACATGCTGAACTGGGGAGTTCCCACAGTTCGGTTCTCTAACTGTCTCTGTCTCTCTCTCTATCTGTCAAAAAGTAAAATAGAAATAACTATGCACTGAAGACAAAAAGATAATTTCTCTCTATAAATGTGAAAA